>CAUYPK010163421.1:0-68908 GCA_963574355.1 Loris lydekkerianus
CGCCAAACAGCAATGACGGCTGCAACCAAAAAAATAGCCGGGCGTTGTGGCGGGCGCCTGTAGTCCCAGCTACTTGGGAAGCTGAGGCAGGAGAATCGCTGGAGCCCAGGAGTTGGAGGTTGCTGTGAGCTGCGATGCCACAGCACTCTACCCAGGGCGACAGCTTGAGGCTCTGTCTCAAAAAAAAAAAAAAAAAAAAAAAAGTTACAAGGCACAGTGAAGCCCACATGGCCTCTTCCCTTCCCTAGTTTTGGCCCCTGGATATTCTGGGAAGCATTTGATTCTTCAGTCATCCTGTTTTCTGTCTTTCTGTATCAGTCATCCAGGTAATCTGTACTTGGTATGTGAATTAAAGACACAGATAGGCCATGCCATTGTATAATCTTTGACGGAACATGGCTTCGTGAGACCTAGGACGACCGGGAAAGACATTATGGATGGTACCTATGTTGCGTCTTTAAAACCCTTTTGAGTAACTGAAAATATTAAGGTTAGATTATGTTAAGTTAGAAAGATAATCATAGAATGTTTGAGTTATCTATAAGATTAAAATTCTAAAGCATTAATATTAAATGTTAAGTTTAAGTTTGTATACCTTGACATCTTATTTTTATGTGATATAAAAAACTATAGGGCGCACCTGTGGCTCAGTGAGTAGGGCGCCAGCCCCATACACCAAGAGTGGCGTATTCGAACGCGGCCCCAGCCAAACTGCAACAGAGAAATAGCCGGGTTATGGGGGGTGGGTACCTGTAGTCCCAGCTACTTGGGAGGCAAGAGAATCACCTAAGCCCAAGAGCTGGAGGTTGCTGTGAGCTGTGACACCACGGCAATCTAACGAGGGCAACAGAGTGAGACTCTGTCTCTAAAAAAAAAAAAAAGCTTACAAACAAAACAACAACAACAAAAAAAAAAACTAAATATATTTATGTGTGCAAATAAAATTAGAGATTAATAACAGTTCAAAGTTACTTTAACTTCCTAGGTTTTTTTACTGAGTTGACATTACAATTATTATATGTAATTAAAACTACTAGATAAAAGAGAAATGATTCTGGTAATTGATTAAGATTTTTTTTTTTTTTTGAGACAGAGTCTCATTATGTCACCCTTGGTAGAGTGCTGTGTAGTCAAGCTCACAGCAACTTCAAACTCTTGGGCTTAAGAGAGTCTCTTGCCTCAGCCTCCCAAGTAGCTGGGACTACAGGCACCTGTCACAATGTCTGGCTATTTTTTTGTTGTAGTTGTCATTGTTGCTTAGCAGGCCGGGGCCAGGTTTAAACCCACCAACCCCAAAGTATGTGGCTGGTGCCCTAACCACTGAGCTCTGGGTGCTGAGCCAGAGGGTCTCACTCTTGCTCAGGCTAGTCTTGAACTCCTGAACTCATGCAATGCACCTGCCTCAGCCTCCCAGAGTACTAGGATCACAGGCTTAAGCTACCGCACCTGGCATCAATAAAGCCAATTTTGTTTATAAAATCTTATAAACAAATTCACCTAACTCAATCAATTTTACTGTAAGTTAAGATTTTTATAACCTTTACTTTCAACTTTTATATCCATTTTTTTAATCATCACTAACTTAATTTAAAAGTTTTTGAAACCTATAAATTAGACAAAATTTTTTTCAATAAAATTACTTAAGTTTTATATCTTATAACATTTCTATTTAAAAAATCTTATTCACTGGCTCAGCACCCGTAGCACAGTGGTTACAGCACCAGCCACATACACCAAAGTTGGTGGGTTTGAACGCAGCCTGGGCCAGCTAAACAACAATGACAACTGCAACAAAAAATAGTTGGGCATTGTGGCAGTTGCCTGTAGTCCCAGTTTGGATTATGTTTATATATGTTATTAATATATGTTCCAATATTGTAACATATATAAATATGTCTTAGTGTATGTTATCAGTAATATTAATAATTATGGTACCCATGTTAAATTGTCAATGCCACAAGAATAACAAACTTTGTCTATTGTTTCTTTAACCATGGCTTTTCAAAGACTTCTGTCTTACATGGACAATTATTATTTTACTTTGATTCCTCTCAGAATGTTTTTTTTTTTTTTTTTAAACCAGCTAAGTCAAAAGTTTATCCTTCAGGGAAAGTCATGGAAAGGGCTGACAGTGTTATAATTATTTGCCACCTGAAAGAAAGACTCGGACCCCACTTCAGGTATAAATCAGATGGTGATTTATTACACTTGTGCAGGCGGGTCACCACCCAAAGGGGCAACGGCCCCGAAGAGAAAAGCAGTTTGCCTTTTATACCTTTTTGTTGCCATGCAAGCAAGCAGAAACAAAATCAGAACATGGCAGTTAGCTGGGGCGGGGTTACAGTCAGGGGGCTACAGCGTGGCAACCGCGTGGTGTACTACGTGGTGGTTGACATGGAGAGTTGGCATGGGGGCAACTAGGGGGATGCAGTACCTTGGGAACTCTGAGTAGGTAATTTCTTTTCACCATTGTTTCGCCATAGCTAGGGAGTTGGGGGAACTGGAGAACTTCCCTGTTCTATGGGGGTGAGCTTTCCCACTGTTTTACCCGTTGCTAGGAGTTCTTGGGAACTCAGGGAACTTCCTTGTTCTATCCTGAAACCTGTTCTCAGAATTAACCCAAAGGGGGGTTTGAGACCAGCCGGGACTCAGGCTGAGACAATTGGGGGCCTTTAGGGGTCCTTTGGCTGGGTACTACAACAGGTTCTCTTGAATACAAATTTCTGGTGGCTTTTGAGATTTACCCTTGACTAGAATAAAGTGGACTTCTAGGACTTAAATTAGAAAACTGACATGTCCATGAATATTGCTAACTCAACCTCAAACGGAACAGAAAATAATTACTTAGACTGAAATAATTTTATGACTTTTGTTTGAAATATTTTTTATTCTTTCTGTGTTGTTTTCCATAAATCAAGAAAACATTTTTGCTTCTTTAAGCTATTTATAGCTTACGACAAAGTATGTATTTGTAAGGAAAATTTGAAGCATTTATATTTCTCTTTACTTGATTTCTTCAAATTTGAAAACCATTTGTAAGCATTCTTAATGTATGGCAATATAGTTATTTGCATAAGTTCAATAAGAATCTTTTCTTCTGTGGGACACTAAGAAAGATGTTGGTTATTTTACCAAGTCTTTGACTGGAATGACGTATTTTTTTCTTTATTAAATTATAACTGTACATTGATGCATTTATGAGGTACAGTGTACTGATTTAATATACAATGTGAAATGCTTACCTTGAACTGATTAACACATTCATCACCTTGCTTACTTATTTGTTGTGGTCAGATAATTATACTCTTTTCTTAATTGTTTTGAAATGTACCATTGCATTATGCACATTAGGTGAGGTCCCACCAAATACCCTCTCTCCTTCTGCCCACCCTCCTCCCCCCCCTTCCTCCTCTTCCCTCTTACTTTCTGGACTATAGTTATGTTTTACCATGCATGTGACTGTGTAGGTGATTATATATTGATTTCATATTAGTATTGACTACATTGGATACTTTTTTCCCCATTCTTGAGATACTTTAATAAGAAGAATATGTTCTAGCTCCATCCAAGTAAACATAAAAGATGCGAAGTCTCCATCTTTTTTTAATGACTGCATAGTATGGAATGACATTGTTTCAAAAGTGACAAAACTGCATTAAGTAATTAAGGTTGACTTCATAAGGCCAAGACAAAGCCCATTGGAAAAACTGGCCAGGTACTTAATAACATTTCCTGGTCTATGGTGAGTACAGAATGTCACTTTCTGATAGATCCAAGAATCTCAAGTTACTTCGGGGCCTCAAGAAGAGAGGAATTCATCCAATCACAGAGCTCCTAAAACTCTCAGAACTTCCTGAATGATGGGTGGGGTGATAGGACCATCTTTCCTTATAATATCTGATTTTAGTTTCATGTTCCTAATACCAGAGCTTCTAAGATCCTTAGAATCTCCAGCATGATAAGGAAGTCCTTTTGTATGTTAATCAAATGACAGGTGGCTGAAAGCCCCTAGATAGCTTCAGGGTGGGGACTAGTTTCCATGCCCTAATCATGTGATTAGTGTTGGAACCGCTAGGCCCTCTAACCTGCTCCAGGCTGAGGAGACAGACTGGAGATTGAATTTAATTTAATCAATTGTGCTTACATATTGGAACCTCTATAAAAACCCTAAAGAACAGGTTTCAAATGCTTCTGGTGGAATGCTGGACAGATATTTTATTAAAAAGAGAGGAAAAAAAAAAAAAAAGAGCTTCTGGGTAGGTGAACACATGGAGGTGCTGGGAGGGTAGCACTCCCAGAAAAAGCCTGGAAGCTCCCTGCCCCTTCCACATGCCTTGTCCTTCAAGTCTCTTCATCTGGTTCTCTACAGATGTCCCTTTAGAATGTCCTTTGGGTTAACAGTAAGTAAAGAGCCTTACCTAAGTTCTGTGAACCATTCTCCCAAATTTTCAGACCCAAGAAGAAGACCACAGATAGCCCCGATTTAAAGCCAACTGATTAGAAATACAGGTCACAACCTTGAACTTTTGAATAGTCTATAGTGGGGGACTGGGTCTTGTAGGATCTGAACCTTTAACCTGAGGAGTCTGTCCTAGGCCCAGGCAGCGCTATTCTTGAATTACAGAATACCCAATTGGTGCCCCAAGAGTTGGAAAAGTGCCTATTGTAAGGGAAAAACCCATACATTTTGTGTAAAAAGTGAAGTGGTGAGTAGCAGAGAAAAAAAGTGAAATGGTGTGTGTGCATGCCGGTCCCATTGTATTAATAGAAGTCAAATACAATAATACAGATAAATCTCTAAATTTAATGTTTTATTTGAGATACAAGAATTGCAATGAATTGTTTTTTTCTGAAAAACAGAGAGGAGATTGGAGATTTTAGGAAAAGGAGAAATGTTAGTGTCCTTTTTCCAGAAAGTTCCCGGCATTAGTGAAGTTTGGGGGAAATGGCAAGCTATGGTTGGCCAATTGTGGGTAAAACTAGTTTTAGATTTGCAGCAGGTTTTTTCAGTAGCCCTTAGGTAAAACCAGTTTCAGGTTAGGACTGGAAGTTTCAACAGTCAGGCTCCAACAGAATGTCGGTCTGTTCAAGCTGAGTGTTCCCCACACCTCCACCTGGCTTACGACTGTTTTAGTTGGGGATGACAAGAATGACCCAATTTGTATGATCATCTCTCACAAAATTTCATCATGGTTGTGGCTGTTCTTACCATGTTTCAGAGTGAGTAGTGATACATTTTAAAAAGAAAGAAAAAAGGAGAGAAGGAAGGGAGAGAGACAAAGGAAAACAGGAGAGAGTGAGGGTTCCATCGCCCATTATTACCAGAAACGAAAAAGAAGAGAAACTGTAGGTGGGGATGTCTGTCTGGGGCATCTGGCACATAAACAGTCCCCCAAGTACCAAACGCTTCCTTTGGGCGTCTTTCCTCCCTCTGGCTGCCTCCCAGCTGGGCTGGATGGGTGTGCCCGGCTGGGCTTTTCCATTTCCTCCCTTGGGTCCTGTTTTTCCACCTTGCCTTTCACCTTGATCCAGAACAAGAGGGTAAAAGCATGTCAGAGAAAGCGGCTCCTTTCCGGGGACGCCAAGGCGTCGGTGCGCTATACTTGAATTGCAGAATACCCAATTGGTGCCCCAAGACTTGGAAAAGTGCTTATTGTAAGGGGAAAACCCCTACATTTTGTGCCAAAAGTGAAGTGCGTGAAGGTGCAGGCCGGCCATTCAGGACAACTCATTTCAGTGCCTGGGGCCGCTCTTGCTCAGTGAGTGTCGGACTTTCCCGAGGGAAGAGCTGGGGCGGTTGTGAGGGAAACTTCCCGGCTGCCCAGGGGCGTCTGGATTCCTTCACGCAGCTCACAGGCTGGGGTGCTGAGCTGCCTCCTTCACCCGCCTGGCGCCCCCCTCTCCTTAGCCGCCACCTGTGACACAGGCGTGATTTTTCCTTTTACTCATCAGCACCCGAATCCGTGGGGTTGGGACAGGTTAGCAGCCTTTCTTATTAGCAAGAAGCTGGCCTGCCCTGTGGCACAGAGGCAAAATGAATCACGGTTAGACATACCCATCGCCTCCCTCCCTCTGCATGATGCTGTAATTTAACCATCCAAAAAAAGAAAAGAATCGATTCCGTTTGTAATGCCCGAGAGAGAAAATCTGAGTTGCAAACTTTCCTTAATTGTGCTGATATTTAACAATAAACTTTGCAAAATGAGAATTTCATCTCACTGCCCAATATAGTCTTTGATTTTTTTTTTTTTTCTTTTTTTGGCCAGGGCTGGGTTTGAACCTGCCACCTCCAGTATATGGGGCCAGCGCCCTCCTCCTTTGAGCCACAGGGGCCACCCCTAGTCTTTGACTTTATTTTTACATCAAGAGAAAAATGTGTTTGATATTTTCTTAAATTATGCCATCATTTAAAGGATAGAAATGCATATAATCTAAAATCCTAGGATCGCCCTTCAATATGTTGATCATGTCTTTAAGGAGTTGAGGATGGTGTAAGTAGAGAGTGTTAACAGAGTTAATGGTACTTTCTGCAAATGTCTATAATTGCTACTCACAGAGGAAGCTTCTTTTGTTTTTTTCTGGTCTTGGAGTGTGGCGCAAGGAGTGGGGTTTTACTTGTTTCACAAGAATCCTCCACATTAAAGTATTAGCAGCTTGTGGGGTGAGTGCTCCCCGTTTCTTTCAGTGTAGAGAAGGCACCTTTCCCCTTGCCCACTACCCCTTACTCCTCTGTGTACCAGAGGTAGATGAACTCTGTGGAAGACTGTTTGCAAAGGCAGTCACAATAATTCCTCCTTCCTCCAGCCCTTTACACTGTGGATTTTCCACTCCTCCCATCAAGAGGTGGAATTAATTTCTCCACCTCTTCCAGCTGGCTGGCCTTGTGACCTGCCTTCACCAACAGAATGTGAGCAAGTGATGAGCTGTGGCTTCAGAACCTCTCAAGTGGCTTCAAGTGGCCTCTTGCAGTCTTTGCTTCTGTCCCTGTGTGCTGCGGCTGCATAAAGAAGCCCAGGCTAGACATCTGAAAGATGAGAGATTGTGTGAAATAAGGTCCCAACTCAAACCAACCACCAATGTGTAAGAGAACCCAACTGCCACCCTCCAGCCTCAGGTGAGCTACCAATTACTGCAGCTACGTGTGTACAGCAGACAAGACCAAAAGAATGGCCTCCCAGCTGGGCCTGTGCAAATTGCTGACCCACAGTATTGCTAACAGAGAATGGTTGTTGTTTGAAACCACTAGGTTTTCAGGTGGTTTTTAAACAGTGATGGATAATTGATACTAACCTAATCTAATTGATGATCAGAAAGAGATTAAAGGTGCACAGCTCAACCTCTTCCTCTCACTTTCCTTTTGGCAGGAAGCCGCCCTTTGAAAATCCATATTCTCTTTTCTTCCTCCGGACCATAATCTGACAGTGCATCTCTCCAGACACCCTGATCCCTATTTTTCTCCAAATGCCAAAGGACCAGGAATTAAAGTCAGTATTTGGCTAAATCCAGGACTGAAACCAAACATTGCCATGAAAGGAAAAACTTCAAGGAATCAAGAATCATTCTGAAAAATAATAAAACTTTTAAAAATATTATAATTCTACTTTTAGTAGCCACATTTTTTAAATCAGTGAAACACCTCATTTGTTCTATTTGGGAATTTTTCACTTCTGGTAAGGATGAATTAAATTATCATTTTTGCCACCATAAAATTTCATGAGGAGGGAGAAAGTTTAAACTTGATAAATTACCTTCAACTCTGACATGAAAAATGGAATACACTATTAGAAACAAATGGATGTTATCTCCATCATGGTGAGTCCAGCTTCACAGAATTTTTTGTCCCGGGGGCAAAAAAGTAGTTCCATAATATTCACAATTTAGGGGGGACATAAAAGAACAGAGAAAAAAGTCACACAAAGAAAGCTTCTTGGTTTCTGGTTATGCATACACTAGGCTGCACATATTTTATTGCATATGGGAGGGCAGGTAAGGAGGAAGGGACAGGGTAAATACAAACAGAATTAATCCTACAACCCAACATATGTATGAATGGTAGCATTTTCTCGTTTCTCTTTTGTTTACTAAATGTTAAAATGATGTATCAGTGCAACACATGTAAAGTCTTTCTACTATCTCATTTTCATTGATTTCATTCATTGATACTGCTGTACTTCAAATCTAAGGAACCATGATCTCTCTTTGAAAAGCTCCAGAAAGACCAGAATTCTGAATTAAATGTATTTCATATCATAATTTCCCTCTGTGAGTGAAAGTCGTATGATCGTTTGAAGGATCATCATCAATAATAAACTATTGGTAAGTTTGAGCAAAGTGATGCTTTCAAAAATACTTTCCTAATAAAATCTTTTAAAATGTCTGGTTAACAGTGTGATTAAAATATGTCAAATGGTCTATAAAACCAGTGTATGGTGCCCCATGATCGCATTAAGATACACAGCTATGATTTAATAATAAAAAAAAAATGTCTAGTTAAGGGTTCAGCTTAAATGACATTTTTTACAGATCTTCTGGGGAAAGGAGGAGGGAGGTTAGGGTGAAGGGAGAGTAATGGGTGGGGCCACACCTACGTGCATCTTAGAATGGGTACAGGCGAAACTTACTAAAGGCAGAATACAAATGTCTTCATATAATAACTAAGAAAATGCCATGAAGGCTACATTGAACAGTTTGATGAGAATATTTCAGATTGTATATGAAACCAGCACATTGTACCCCTTGATTTCACTAATGTACACAGCTATGATTTAACAATAAAAAAAATTTTTTTTGAGGGCCAGGTGTGGTGGCTCACACATGTAATCCCAGGACTTTGGGAAGCCAAGATGGGAGGATAACTTGAGGCCAGGAGTCTGAGATCAGCCTGAACAACATGGTGAGACTATTTCTACCAAAAGTTAAAAAAAAAAAAAAAAAAAAATTAGCCATATGTGGTGGTGCACACCTGTAGTAGTCCCAGCTACTCAGGAGGCTGAGGAAGGAGAATCACTTGAGCTCAGGAATTGGAGGTGGCAGTAAACTATGATTGTGCCACTCCAGCCTGGGTAGCAGAGCAATAATGTATCTCTGAAAAAAATAAGTAAATAATAAATGTTTTTAATTTGAATTTGGTAACCAACTTTTTTAATACACATCACTGGTGCAATATGCAACAGATAGTGTTGACTGCCTACTCTGGTTCTTGCTGACAGAACTTTGATGTGTGGGGGTGGAGGCTGTTCGCTCCTCCGGGCATGACTTAGGTAGACCCTGATTACCCTGAGCTTATCATGGTACTTTCATTTCCCCTGTCGGTGATTAATTTTGAAAAGGATGTGTGACCTAGTTCTGGCCAATTAAACAAGAGAAGAATCTTCTGGAGAAATTCTGGAAAAGATTACCTTTGCAATGAAGAGGGAGGTGACTTTTGTTCTGCTTGAAATGTTAAATTCTGATATGACACAAGCAATAGCTGTAGCAGCTAGTGGCAATAAGGAAGGCTACTTCAACAAGACAAGTGGTAAGGATGACAGAAGAATGTGAGTCCTTGTTAACCAGTGTGATGAAAATGAAAATGTGTCAAACGGTCTATAAAACCAGTGTATGGTGCTCCATGATTGCATTAATGTGCACAGCTATGATTCAATAATAAAAAAAAACAAAAACAAAGAAAAGAAACATTAAGTTAACCAGCCTTGAAGCCATCCTATCTCTGGATTCTTTTATACAAGGGATATTTCCCTTAGTGTATAAACCAGCTAAGTAGTGGCTTTTGTTTCTTACACAGAGAATATGCTGCATAATACAATGTAAATGAGTTTGAGGATAATGTTGGGAAAATATAATTACAAACAAAATGTCCTGCCACAAAAAAAAAAAAAAAGTAAGAGAGAAAAAGTAAGAGAAAACAGAACAGGCTGGGCACAGTGGCTCATGCCTATAATCCTCCTGAGAAGCCAAGGCAGGTGAATTGCTTGAGCCCAGAAATTGGAGACCAGCCTGAGCAAGAGAAAGACCCCCCTCTCTAAAAAATAAAAATAAAAAAAAACAGCGGGGTGTTGTGGCGGCCACCTGTAGTCCTAACTACTTGAAAGGCTGAGGCAAGAGTTTGAGGTTGCTATGAGCTGTGAGCCCAAGAGTTTGAGGTTGCTGTTGTGCTATGATGCCATCGCACTTTGTTCATTTCAACAAAATGAACCTCTGTCTCAAAAAAAAAAAAAAGTAAAAGAGAAAGAAAACAGTTTAATTGTGGAGTAAACATTAAACCAGAGGGCAGCACCTGTGGCTCAGTGAGTAGGGCACCAGCCCCATATACCGAGGGTGGTGGGTTCAAACCCAGCCCTGGCCAAACTACAATAAAAAATAGCCGGGTGTCATGGCAGGCACCTATAGTCCCACCTACTCAGGAGGCTGAGGCAAGAGAATCGCCTAAGCCCAAGGGCCAGAGGTTGCTGTGAGCTGTGACATCACATCACTCTACCGAGGGTGACAAAATGAAACTCTGTCTCTAAAGAAAAAAAAAATTAAACCAGAATGTGACAATCCACTAAGAGATTGCAAAAATTAATAAATCTCACCCTTTCATATAGCCAGGCAGATACAACCATTACCTACATGTTCTCAAGATAAATAATAATGGTCATCAAGTAAAAGGACTTGACAATGCCATCTGTCACATACAATTCAACTGAAAATCACCTGGTCTTTGGGGTGACCATCTGTGTGAGCTAATTGGCTTTATCCAAAGGAAAAACAAATTCTTATATTTTCTGACAAGAGGCAGTTTTGCAATTTGGAACAAGGCATTTGCTGAAGTTGGTTGGTTCCAACTTTCCCACAGGGACTGGGACTTTGGGCTCCGTCTTTCTATCATTCTGGATGATTGCATTTCAAAGAGATGGTTTCCAGGTGCTTGAGGAAAGAGTCCTGGGTTGTAAAACTGGCAGGAGATTTATTTAGCTTTTAAAAATACTTAAACATACATCTCAAAGGGGAGCAGAGAAAAAACTCACAATTACCAGTCTTCTTAAGTGAAAGCTCTAGGAGAAAGGATGAGTAGGGCATCCATTTCTTGCGCTGGGAGAATTCATTTTATATTTTGATTTTATTCCTCCTTACAGTGAACATGTAATTATCTCCTAAATTCCTTGAGCATTTGCCCATTCCCATTTGTCACTCCTCTTCCCACAACCCCCTCAACTGGGTGTGAGTCTCATTTAACTCTCAGGCAGCTCAGGCTGAGGGCACAGTAATAGGACTTGTGGCAGACAGATAGAAGACTGGGCAGAAAGAAGGCAGGAGGGGAATGAGCAGCCTTTCATTCCAGTGGAGTTCACGACTTGCTAAGGAACCACCTCCATCCTCGGTAGCATCAGGGCCTCTGAACAAGGTGCACAATTACCCCTCTGCACCAGACGGACCAAGAGTTTGAGAGGTGCTGGAAGCTAAAATGCAGCCCTGCTTCCCTCACCGAGCCGTGTGCCCCAGAGGAAGGAACACCTGTTTCTTCACAGTGAGTATTGTGTGGCTGCCTGGTCTTTAAGCCAAGGGAGGATGTCCCGGTCTGCCACCCTCACCCTCCAATCAAACCACATGTAGTTTTTATTGTTTATTTATTTATTTATTTACTTATTTACTTATTTGAGACAGAGTCTCATTATGTAACCCTCAGTAAAGTGCTGTGGCATCACAGCTCACAGCAACCTCAAACTCTTGGGCTTAAGCAATTCTCTTGCCTCAGCCTCCCAAGTAGCTGAAACTACAGGCACCCACCACAACGCCTGGCTATTTTTTGGTTGTAGTTGTCATTGTTGTTTGGCAGGCCTGGACTGGATTTGAACCTGCTAGCTCCAGTGTATGTGGCTGGCGCCCTAGCCGCTGAGCTACAGGCACAAAGCCCACATGTATTTTTTAGAAGCTCTATCTTCTTGACAACTATAGCACTTTAATTAAGGCTATATTAGTTAGCAAAAGCTGCTATAATCTGCTGTCACAGATTGGGTGGCTTAAACAATGGAAGTCTATTTTCTGACAGCCCCAAAGGTGGAGACTGGAAATGACTGTGTCAGCAGTGTTTGTTTCTCCTGAGGCCTCTCTCCTTGGCTTATAGATGGCTACCTTCTCCCTGTGTCTTTAAACGGTATTCCCTTTGTATGTGACCATTTCCAAATTTTTTCTCTTATAAGGACATCCATTGCATTAGATTAGAAACCATCCTAATGACCTCATTTTTTTTTTTTTTTTTTTTTTTTTTTTTTTTTTTCCATTTCATATTTCTGAGAAAGGTGTCAAATCAGGGGACTTTTATCACCTATTTCCTTCTAAGAAGTCTTCTTGTTTTATAGCAATAAAGTATTTTGCCACCACAGATTCTCTATAGCTCAATAACATCAGCGTCCCTGCATTTCTTCTACATGCAAAACTGATGATTGGGGACTGAAATTAGAAAAGTTCTTGAACTTAGATTCCAGAGATCAAAATTCTGCCTGTCACCAGGGCTATCACTAAATTTGCTTGTCCCTGGATAAGATATTTATCCCCATCTCTGAAATGAGAAGAGGTTGGACATATATAATGGATAAGAGTATTTCCAATACTTACGTGCTATGAAAATTAGGTGTCTTAGGATTGTTGCAAAATTGCTCTTGATGCATGTTTCTTAGAGGCTCAGTGAAATAAATATTACCAACCAGCATTTTTACCCTGTGAAGAATATGTTGTCCGTAAAATAGTCCCTCATTCTGCAGTAAGATAAGCATGTTCTTATTCTGGGTTTTTACCCAGCTCTGTTTTGGGAAATATTCCTTATTGTGAATTTCTACTGAAGCATTTTATTAAAATACCCTAAATTATAAATAATATTTTAAAAATGTGTTTTGAAAGATGATTGGATGTATAGTCAAAAGATATACATTTCAATCTGTCTCTTCTACTCATCAGGCTATGTGACTTTGGGCATAGTAGATAAACATGCTGAGCTTCAATGTCCTCCTCTTCAAGGTAAGGATAATAGTTCCCTTCCTCAAAGAAAATATATAATGATTTAGACTAGATACTGCATTTATTATTTTTTAATTTGAGATTAATGTAAAGGTATGAATGATTAGGTTGCATTGTTTGCAATTGTCAGGTAAAGTTCAGGTTGTAGTTGAGCTCTCTCAGTAGATGCAGAAAAAGCATGTGACAAAATTCAGCACCCCTTTCTGACAACAGGCATAGGTGGCACATTTTTTAAACTGGTAGAGCCCATTTCCAACAAACTCACAGCCAATATCATATACTGAGTGAAGTAAAATTGAAAGCATTTCCACTTACAACTGGAACCAGACAGGGATGCCCACTATCACCACTGCTATTCAACATAGTGCGGGAAGTTCTAGCCAGTGCAATCAGGCAAGAGAGGGAGGCAATGGAGGTCAAACTCTCACTCTTAGCTGATGATACGACCTTATACTTAGAAAACCCCAGGGACTCCACCACAGGATCCTGGAAGTGATTAAGGAATACAGTAGTCTCAGGATACAAAATCAATGTTCACAAATCACTAGCCTTCATATACTCCAAAGATACTGCATTTAAAAGCATCTTCCAGTTCACCTACACTATAAGATAATTTTTCTAGTGTCACCTGGCAAATAGTAAGCTCTAAATAAATTTGGTGGTGAAATTTAAGCCTTGTTTACTGTTCAAAACCCATTGGGAAGCCTAAGGTAAAGTAATTTTTATGGAACATGAATGTTATTGGGCATGTTATTATTCATGAATGTTGATTATTATGCTCAAAAATCACAAAAATGTGGGATTAAAGATGTGCTTGTTTTATGGGAATATGCTTCAAGTGAAACTTGTGGAAAAAATTGGTCTTTCTCGTATTATTTAGAGATGAGCCAGCCTTGGCCCCTCCTTAGGCTCCTGCTAATAGTAGTAATCTTCCAGAAAGATCCTCACCCACTTGAAAGGGTAGTAAAGAAAGATCCTCACTACTAAATTAAGGATAGTAAAGGCCAACCTCAGCTGATTTATCAGAAATCTTTATACACTTGGATTTTGTTTCCAAGTAATAAATTTTGTTTTACAATTATATATTAATTTTAAATGCATCTTAGCAAGTAACAAGCAAATTAAAAGCTAGTGTTGTACAAAAATAATTCAAACTTTAACTTTGGATTAGCTCTACCATCTCATTAGGAAGTAGTCAAAAGATGGAGGGGAATACGGGGATCCAAAAAGACTAGAAGGTAAGGTCAATGCCTTGCTATCTCACCTGCATTTCATCATTGCCTTTCGGATTCAGAGCATAAGGTACAGGCACAAGAACTACATCCTAGAACACCTTTCTTTTTTTTTTTTTTTTTCACCATACACTGGTTTTATAGACCGTTTGACACATTTCATCACACTGGTTAACATAGCCTTCCTGGCATTTTCTTAGTTATTATGTTAAGACATTTATATTCTACATTTACTAAGTTTCACATATACCCTTGTAAGATGAGATGCTGGAGTGGATGTGGAGAAAAGGGAACACTTCTACACTGTTGGTGGGAGTGGGATTAAAACACCTTTCTTAACTCTCCTATCCAACCAGCTCAGTAGGTATCTGCATAACCATAGTACCATTTTGTCTACTGCTGTCACCAAAAGAGATCATGGGTAACCAGAAGGAAAGAGTATAGTTGTGTTCTGACCTGCATCAAACTTTTAGCAATCATATCAGAGACTATTCTTTCAAAAAGCCTATTGTTATTATCATTATCAAAATTAGTAGTGCTAAATCTAAATATCTAGGGTGACACAGATATTGCAATTTTAACATCCTTGAAATTTTAACATCTGGGTTATTATCCTAAGATTAACAAACACAAAGAACTATGCTTTCTCAGATCCTCAAATGAAAATAAATAAAAGACCATTCAATTTTTGGTAAACTATAGTAATGAATAACAATGACTGATCTCAGCTCTGTGATTCCAATTCTCTGCTGATAATGAAAAATGGAGATGACACTTGTCCCCAGCACTGGATTTCAGTTCTAGTTCCTCTCAGGCTAATTATACCTCAGTGTTAACACTTATGGTTGTATTTGTTGATTGTATTTCTTTTGTTTTTAAACAAGCAGCAGAATATTCTCAAATTAGAAACCCATCTTATTGTTTTGACCCATATCTAGGCAGGATTAAATCTGTCTACATTAAATACTTTGAAGTTAAGAATCTTTCTGCTCATTTATTCCCAATTAAATGATGACAGGCATTTCTTTTCATTATAAATGCAGTTTGACTGTTTTGATACTGTGTCTATATTTTATGTGTCTCTCTACATGAAAAATTCAAAAGGGATGCACATTTCCCACTTAAACTGAATACATTTTCTCTTATTTTACTATCTACAGTTGTTTTGCCTTTTATCATTAAAAAAAGTAAACTATTTTCCAGAATATTTTTGAACAACTTTTAAGTAAAGAGTTTTTTAAAATTACAATGTATTTTCTAAACATGAAGAAAAACAAATGAATCTGGCCACATACCAAAGAGGGTAGTACATAGGATGCACTCTGAAAGTCATCTGGCCATAACCTAGTCTATTTACCCACATTTATTCACATCAAAAGGAAACAGTTCATCATACTTGCAATTTAAGATATAATTTAAGACTCCAAAAGGGGTCACTTACCTTCAAATGTATTTTATTAATTATGCTGCTTAGTACTATATTACAGATGATATCCTTTCTTCTTGTAGGACACACATCATATTAGCAAAGACAGAGAATGATTAATTTTGATTACTCACCATAAACATCTATTAACTGTGTACTAACTGCCCTGCTGTGACTGTTTTCTCTGTCATCCAAGTTTTTTTACATTCTTAGATCAATCAAAGAATTCATTTGTTTGGACTGTGTGTTGCAACCACTAGAACAATTTTCCCCCCATAGTGTGTTTTTATTTTAAACGCATAGGAATATTTAATCTTGGCTGTGTTTTCAAATATAATAGATTTTTTACCCATGTTCTGCACAATTTAAGTAGAAGGACATTTTTTATTCTTGCTTCTTTCTTCAAGAATTGAGGACATGTATGTGAAAAGTGAGTTGCTTTTATTCTCAGGTCTTTTTATCCTTCATGAAACAAATATTTGAAAGATCTAAACTATCACAACTCCAAAAAGATGGGAGAATACCTGTGACTACAGGTTTCCCTCTGAGAATTCCTCATTTTCTAATCTTAATGAGAAAGCAATGTTTAGAAATCAATGGTCAAAGTGCTAAAGAGTAAAATGTTAAGAGCATATATATATATATATATATGTGTGTGTGTGTGTGTGTGTGTGTATGTTTATTTTTTACTGATTATATTTATATATTAACAGTAGAGAGTAGGAAATATTATTTTGTTCAAAAGTAAACACAAAAATATACGTTGTTAAAAAAAATTTTTTTAAACAGTTCAAGTGAGGCCTAAGGTTTTATCCTCAGCAGGAAGTAGTAAGCCGACAAAACACTTAGTAAGCAATTTTGCCTTCCCGTTCTCACACCTACTCTATCCCCACCCCCACTACCAGGATAAAGAGACCCACAGGCCTTTTGAGGAATTAGGTACCATGATTAAGTATTGATTAATTAAATTTATGGGACCTTTGACTATTTCTTCTACACTGTTCCACGGGTCTCTTTGGCAACTATGGTTTTAGGTGCTTTTAACAAGAGGAACTGAGTTTAACGTTCAATTTCCCATGTTTAAAAGTTATTATATTTTCTTTGTTCATGCCTCATTAGGGTTATTAAAGTTGGAGAATGGTGCAGCAGCTGCAAATTTCAATGGGCAAGTAGTACTGGAAGCCAATAACATATTAGCTAAATGTATATGTGGTGGGGACAGAGTGGGAGCAAAGTGAGAGACAGACAGAGAGAGACAATGAGAGACACATGGGGTGACACATAGAGTGACAAGAGGGGTACAGAGACAGACACAGGTGGACAGCAAGTGACAGAGACAGAGAAGGAGGGACAGGGAGGGACAGAGACAGAGAAGGAGGGACAGAGACAGAGAAGGAGGGACAGAGAGAAACAGAGACAGAGAAGGAGGGACGGGGAGGGACAGAGACAGAGAAGGAGGGACAGGGAGGGACAGAGACAGAGAAGGAGGGACAGGGAGGGACAGAGACAGAGAAAGAGGGACAGGGAGGGACAGAGACAGAGAAGGAGGGACAGAGACAGAGAAGGAGGGACAGGAAGGGACAGAGACAGAGAAGGAGGGACAGAGACAGAGAAGGAGGGACAGGAAGGGGCAGAGACAGAGAAGGAGGGACAGAGACAGAGAAGGAGGGACAGGGAGGGACAGAGACAGAGAAGGAGAGACAGGGAGGGACAGAGACAGAGAAGGAGGGACAGAGAGAAACAGAGACAGAGAAGGAGGGACAGAGACAGAGAAGGAGGGACAAGGAGAGACAGAGACAGAGAAGGAGGAACAGAGAGGGACAGAGACAGAGAAGGAGGGACAGGAAGGGACAGAGACAGAGAAGGAGGGACAGGAAGGGACAGAGAGACCGACACAGGTAGAGACAGAGAGTGACAGAGAAACAGAGAGAGACAGAGTGAAAGAAAGAAGAGAAAATGAGGAAATGTATTTCTTTTTATCTCTTAGCCTTTAAAAATATATTACAATGCTGACTTTTTAAAAAAAAGTCTCAATAAATCAAGAAGACCGTGTCTTAAAATAGTCTACTAGCACAGCTCCATCCCACAAATATTTGCTTCTTGCCCATTATGCTAAGGCCCCAGCAGACCTTTGCAGTGAGGACAGGTTAGGTTGCTGTGCCTCTTGAAAGAATGCTCTGGGAGACTATGCCCAAGGGCATTATCTGAAATTCCCAAGGAAGATGCCCTCCTCAGCATTGCACAGCAGTTGGAGTGCGGGGCTAGGCCTGAATCTTAACATTGTTGCTGTCTTATTGAAAAGTTGCCACCATGGCTATGCACATCTAGTCTTTGTCCACTGCTGGCTTTTAAAATTCACCTCTCTTAGAGGACAATTAGACTGCTTAACTTAATGTATTCCTAGGCAAGTTTATTTTCTAATCACCTTTGGAAAATTTGACTATGTAAATAAAATAGTCCTATAATTTTATAATTACATTATAATACAATATTTATAATACATTCCTTGAGAACTTTTTTTGCTCCACAACACCATTCTATAGTTACCATGAAGAATACAATGAAAATAGCCCTCCAGGGGAGCAGGCTGAGTGGATCTCACTGTTCATTACTAAAACAAGATTATTAAGCACTGCAGTATCCTAAGAGGGCAGGCATCCTAAAATTGTTCATATGAGTATTTCAATTTAATTATTATTTACAGATTTTTTTTTAGAAATAATCAAGCAAATAGGACAACATTCATATGCCAAATGTATCATTTCAAAAGCTTATTTTATCCAATGTACACAAAGGGGCTAACTGGTGAAAACTCTAAAATATTTTTAAAGGAAACATCACACATTTTTACTTTTATACCAAGTTCTAGCTTATTTCCCACCTGGAACATGTAACAGCTTATCTTAATTGCTAATATTACTGAGCTCACAATCAATCACACACGTCTTTTTAATTTGAGAGCATTTTAAAAAGAAATTCAAGTTATAGCGAACTCTGGTAAGTAAGCAAAATGAAAGTAGAGGACCAAGGCATTATGTTACTCACCATGCTCTACACTGAAAGTCCCTCTCAGATCTAGGTAAGTGCACTACAGGGTCTAATACGAAGACCTTGTCTTTATGACTCTTTGAATCAAACAGTAACTAAGTGGTTTAAGTAGAAACATGTATTTTGAAAGGTTAATCCACCCATACACAGGGAAACCCCTTTTTTAAGAAAGTCGCTCTGCTGCCAACAGACTATTAATATTCACCCTCCAGATACAAATACAACCTACAGATAAAAGATTCACAACCTATGTGAAAATACCACAGAGGATTCCCTCAGTCTCTATGTTGTAATGGAAACACAAAAAAACAACATACCTCTTCAGGCAATCGGGGGTACTACAGGAAATCTACCTGCCCACTTAATGGAAAAGTTATATAGCTTAATAGGGCCACAACACATAAACATAAATTTAGAATTCATATAATTTACTGTAAGCACCACAGAGATCACACACTCATTTCTAGGAATGTTCCTGTGTTTCATCTTCCTATTTCTTTCCCTGAGAAAGCTAGCACCCAGGTTAACATTTAAACAGTCATCCTTCAAAGTAATTTAGAAATCAACCCATTACCTTTTAAAAATAGGAGTGCTGAGTGTTTTCTGGCTTAGAGGGGAAATTATATTCATAGTCTGTATATTGCTTCACTAGCACTATAAAGTTAGGAATTAAGTGTATTTTTCTTGTCATACTAGAAAATAGTCTGGAATATCATGAGCAGTGACAAATCTCCCCAAACTCATAAAGAAATTTGTACCAGGTCAGGAATGAAATGTTAGCCCACAAAATGCTCAATAGTAATTATTATTGGTTGTTTACACCACTTGTTTATTTTATTCATTTTTCAGGTAGGCATGGCCAGTTTAATTAAACAGCACGTAGCATATTGGCAGTATAGGTGGAGGAGACAGATTGTCCCAGAGTTTAATTGTTTGCTCTACCCTAGCTCTTATCACAACAGAGACAGTCACGTCAGAAAAATAGGTGTCCCCAAAGTCACCACACATAGGGAAAATGGGAAATCGTAGACTGACACTGTGAGTTAATGACGGCCCTCTTCTGTGATTCCCCTTCTACAAACACACTCTAGGAAGTCAAGAAATCTCAAAAAGAACTTCAACATTTTTTTTGTCAGTCCAGGGTGGTGAAATCATGAGTGTTTGTGATCTTTTTCTTTATGCTTTTCTGTGTTTTCAAAAAATTTCAAAAGAAAAAATAGTTCTTAATACAATGTAGCTTGCACAGTTAACAGAAAAAAAAATCAAAACAAAACTTAGAAACTAAACAGTTTGTCATTACCTTGAGTTGTTAAACATATTTGATATGAATATATCATTGTTCCAAGATGTCCTGAACTATTTTGAAAAGGTCTTTTTAAACTCTTTTGAATTCACACAAAATGACATTTACCCTGTTAGTTTCTTTCCAAGTGAGGAAAATAATCACTTAATTTTCACAAGAATATGCCATTTTTGTGTGACATCGAAAGAGCAAGCAGGAATTCATCAGCTAACAGCAAGAAGGTTGAAGGTTAAGCCATCTTTACAGGATAGAATCTTTAGATCAAAATAATACCTTCTGAAAGTACTTTTAAAATTACAGAGTGCTATGCAAATACTCAGTGTGATTACTATTAGTGGAAATGACATCTTCCCAAAGTGTGTTGAAGGACCATCTGATCTCAAGCCATGAGACTTTTTATTTGATGATCACATTTAAAGGGTGGAAGGAAAGCAGAGAAGCATATTTCAGAGTCTGATCCAGGCAGAAAGGTTGTTTTACATTTTTCCATTTAAAACTATGGGATGGTCAGGCAAGATGGTTCACACCTGTAATCCTAGAACTCTGGGAGGTTGAGGTGGGTGGATTGAATGAACTCAGGAGTTTGAGACCAGCCTGAGCAAGAGGGAGACGCCATCTCTACTAAAAATAGAAAAGTTATCTGGGCATTGTGGCAGGGGTCTGTAGTCCCAGTTACTTGGGAGACTGAGGCAGGAGGATGGTTTGAACCCAGGAGTTTGAGGTTGCTGTGAGCAAGGTTGATGCCATGGGACTCTAGCCTGGGCAACAGAGTGAAACTCTGTCTCAAAAATAAAATAAATAAATAAATAAATAAAAGGAACTTATGGGATGGATGGTGGGATAAAAATGATCATGGTAGTCAATGGAAAATGGAACAAGCCACCATTTTTATTTACCTCCTGGAAATGTTGTTGGTAGAGGAAGAGTCTCTAAAACAGAAGGACAGACCTAGTTATCACTACCTCCCATCATTCTAAGTGGGCCCTCTACAGATGCCATCGTGAATGTGCGCCCTCATTACTGGCCCATAAAACAGTAGGCTTTGCTTCTTGTGTACATCTAAGCCACTTGACATCAACTGTATGCAGAAACTGGCTACCTGCCAACTAAATGATTTCAACTGTTCTCAGGAGAATGTTTTGTTTAGAGATTTACCCTCAGGGAAAAATAAGGAAATGAATTTTTAAAAATTAATAAAATGTGAACACCAGTGCCTACAGTGATTGATCTGAAATTAATTTCACATGTCTGAGGGTACCAGTGTCTGAAGGAAAGGGGAGCAAAGGGGGGACATGAAAGTGGTTTTGTAAGTCAAGGACATTTAGAGTTGCATTTGGGAAAAAACAAACAAACAAAAAAACAGTCCTATGTAATGTTTCTTCTTCTATGAGTATTAAAGAGATTAAGATAAGGAAGTTTTCAAACTTCAGGCTTGGGAAAGGGCAGACCCAACTTGTCTCTAAGGATGAGCTGAATACGTCACTCAATAATAAGCTTCCTTGGACCTCGGTATGTGTCTCGGGTGTCGGCTGACCACAGGTGTCCTCTAGATGACAGGCAAAGTGCTTCCACATGCTGGCTTTCCGGAGTGAGGCCAGGCACTCTCCTCTCTCCCTCTCTGCCACAGACTCAGGTTCCTTTCCTTCTCAGCCTCCCAACACCCAGATTCTAAATCGTGAGTGAGAAATGGAGGTTGAGTGGAGATAATAAGTGTGGTTGTTACAGTTGAGGGATTTAAGCTAACCTGGCAGTGTTTGTCCCATTTAAGCACAGTGTCCTCTGGAGGTGTTCACACTAGATTCTGTGGGTTGGGTGAGAGCTTTCTGTGGATTAGGGACATTCGACAGCCCTCCAAAGGGCCCTTGAGAGGGAGACCATGGCCTCCTGCCAAACTTTGGTCCTATTGTTTTGATGAGAGAGTCAAATTAGGGAGTGACAACTTCAGAACATCACCTGTGATACACTTAAAAGACAGAGATGGCTGTGCTAGGACTAGATATCAAACTAGAAGGGTGACACTTAGGGCTTTGCTCTATTGTCTCCCTTAGCCCAGTTTATCAGGAACAAACCTCAGTGTTAATTTGGGCTTTCATAGTGATAGAAAAAGAATGGTGCTCTTTTTCCTCTTCGAAACAAACTCTCATAACAACGAGAATTGTCTAGCTGATTTCAATATTTGATTACTACCATTTTAAAGAAATACATTTTTGCTGGACTCTCCCCCATTATCATGTGTGCTTTTTTTTCTTTTTAATTCTAGTATAAAATAGCAAAGGGTTAACCAGCACATGAACCATTAAAATATCACGGTTCTGTCTTTTCCTAAACATAGGAACCAACTTTTCATTCTGTGAAATTCTGCCAAAAGGGGGATATATCAGGCAAACAATTAGGTCAGGGGGTGGGCATAAATTTCCTTTCTAAACAGAATGAAAGAATGGAGATGAAACATGGATATAGATTAAATCAGAAATGCAGCTGTTTGGGACCGAAGTCCAGTTATCACTGCAAGCCCAGCCCAAAAGATGTGATGGTCCCTAAGAGGCAATTCCAGGTGTTGACAGAGTAGTCCCGGGAGAACGCTTTAATACTCCAGGCTTTGACTTTTACCCTCCCCACAGCTATGTGTTTTCCTGTTTTCAACACACAAGACCATAGTTTCTTATCCAACTTCAGAAATCATACCTGTTTTCAACATTAAATTTGCCTTTGATCTTTCCTATCTTACCACCCAAAGAGCATTAACTTAGAAATCAGGCATTTTGGATTAAATTCTGTTAGACTAACATCAAATAAATATCCTCCAGCCACAGGAAAACAGATTGGGTATTAGAAGCCCTTTACATCCTTTTTCAGAGGCCATTTTTCTCATAGGATTTTCTTTTCTTTTTCTTTTTTTTAATTGCTGGGGGACTCATTGAGGGTACAAAGAGCCAGGTTGCATTGCTTGCATTTGCTAGGTAAAGTCCCTGTTATAATTGCATCTTTTTTTTTTTCTCTCTCTTTTATAATTGTGTCTTTTTAAAATTTTTTAAAATTATTTTTAGATAGACTCTCACTCTGTCACCCTAGGTAGAGTGTCGTGGCATTACTGTAGCTCACAACAACTTCAAACTCTTGGGCTTCAGCAATCCTCTCACCTCAGCCTCCTTAGTAGGTGGGACTAACTGTAGTCTCCTGCTACAATGCCCGGCTAGTTTTAGCAGACCTGGCTACTTTTACTCGAGACAGGGTTTCACTCTTGCTCAGGCTGGTCTTGAATTTGTGAGCTCAAGTAATCCACCTGCCTATGCCTCCCAGAGTGCTAGGATTATAGGGACCATACTTGGCCCATTTTCTTATTTTCAATTGAAAAACTAAAATGGAAGGCCGAGGCAAGAGGATAGCTCAAGCCCAAGAGTTTGAGGTTGCTGTGAGCCATGACACTTTACCCAGAGTGACAGATTGAGACTCTGTCTCAAAGAAAAAAAAAAAAAAAAAAAAAACTAAACTAAAATGGAAGAATAACTTCTGACGTTATGCTCTGATTTTTACCTTCTGTGGCCCTCACTTACAGTCTGTTTCCATATGATCTTCAGATGTTAACTCCAGCTTAGGTACTGTGAGGTTCATGCACTCAGGAATAGACAGGAACTTGAGAACTGTGAAAAGCATTTTAAAGTAAAAGCATTTACTAAGCTGAAGTTTGGGAGAGGCCCTCACTGTTTTACCCGATAGAACTCAGAAGATTACAGAACAAATGTAAAAATTTATCTTCAGCACTTTGAAACACAAAATAATTTTAAAGCTTATATTAAAGGTTGTTTTATACCAAGGAGAAAAATCTGTTTATAGAAGTTTAATTTAAACCACTGCATTAGTCTCCAGTGGCTTTTGTTTTGAACACTCTCATTACATATCAGATTCATTTTACCCCTAGAGGCATCAGTTCCTTTATCTAAAAAGAGATCAGTGTAGATAATGCCTAAAAATCCTTTCCCAGTCAAAAAGTCTATAATTTGATATCATGCCAGATAGCAAACAGCATATTCTCATTTTGATTGGTTTTATGGAAGGAAATCAAATATTTTACAGGTCCCTAGAATAGTTGGGAAAAATATCCTCCAAATGTGACTACCACATTGCTCTATATTGTGTCTACCCTGACATGATTCTACTCATGGAATTATATTAACTAGT
This sequence comes from Loris lydekkerianus, assembly GCA_963574355.1. Taxonomy (NCBI): domain Eukaryota; kingdom Metazoa; phylum Chordata; class Mammalia; order Primates; family Lorisidae; genus Loris; species Loris lydekkerianus. The sequence continues at coordinate 24,185 of CAUYPK010163421.1, forward strand.
CCAGCTATTAAACCAAGGATTCAAAGACCTAAAACTGTCTGACTCCTAGTACAATCAAAAAGTTATATTCCTGAATGCTGAATTTATTGGCAATGAGTAATGAGGCCTTAGGAAAAACTGTCTTACTGTGTACTTCACTGGACTGTGAAAACATTTGACATTAGGAAGGAGCACTTCAACTTTAAAGGGAAATTTCTCTATGTTACAAAGATACTAGGATTCCAGAAAATCAAAGGTAGCTAGAGATCCACAATAATAGTTTTTCTTTAAAAAACTATTTAAATTACAAATGTCAATGTAGAAATGGTGCAAAATTTAAGCAGTACAAACCTGTATTATACAAAAAGAAAAAAATGGAGAAGTAACTTCCATTATAAAGAGGACAGCCATTTTGGGAAAACTTAGTGGATGTTCCTTTGATTTTTTTCCTTTTCTATTCAGTTATAGTGAAAGGTATATCCAAAGCTAAACTTAAAAGATTTCACTATTTCTGATTTCCCTCTGCCCATTCAGTTTTCCCACTCATTTCAGTCCCTTCTGCCCTGCCACTTCCTCTTGACGATATCCAGATCCACCTGAGCCAAAGCAGTGTCATGTCTCAGAGAAACAAAGCCCTGTTCCCTGATGATGGATAGAACCCAACTGTCCATGAATTGGGTCATTTCCCTGCAATGATTCTCCAAAAGTATAATCATTTTCTCTCTGCAACTGTAATTCTCACAGTAAAGAATTACAAAGTATTTCTGATAAAACCCTAGTAAAATCAATGTCACCCTCTGGCATGAGAAGGTCAGGATTCATTTTGCTCCCTAGGGACCTATGCCCAGCCTGGCAGGGACCCTAATCTTCTTTTCCCTGGCAGCGTCTTTGCACTTAGGAACTATGTGCCTATGTGCCTATGTGCCTATATAATCCTTCTTTCATTTCTAGGATTTGGCAAAAGGAGTGTACTCCAGAGTTGTGATCTCAGATAATGCACAAGGAAATATTTTTTCCTCTGGAAAATATTATGTCACAGTTACAAGCTGCCACTAGATGTGACCCTTCTCAACCCAGCCAAAGCATGTGCAGGCCTATGTCAAAACCTCAATGTTGGATGCATTTAAGAAGTAGTCTTCTTCTTTTTTTTTTTTGCAGTTTTTGGCCGGGGCCGGGTTTGAACCTGCCACCTCTGGTGTATGGGGCTGGTGCCCTACTCCTTTGAGCCACAGGCGCTGACCAGAAGTAGTCTTTATTTTTTTCTTTCAATTTTTTATTAATGGTTATATATTAGAAATAGTGCACATAAGTTTGTAGTTCAATGATTTTTCAAAACTAAATGTATCTATGTGAACTGTGTCAGGGTAGGGACTAGATACCAGGTCTGTGCTCACTGGTTCTTGGTTCCCAGGACCAAAGCATGATTACTGTACTGAGTTGATGAAATAAACGAGCAGACCAAGTAGGTATAAGCAGGAGAAGTGTCAAAGTCTATGAAAATAAGCACATCACATTCTGGAGAAGAAACGGATCTACTCCCGCCAGTGGAAGAGACCCTGAGTTTAAAGACAGTGTAGAAAGGCGAGTATACTCTCAAAGTCAGTAGGGAGTGACCAAGATAGGACAGCAGCCCCCAGGGTTTGGGCCTGTCCTTTTATGCCCAATAATATACTAAGCTGAAAGGGAAATATTCATGCTTTTTCTGGGAAAGGAGGGGAGAATTCCTGGAATGGCCAATCTTTCCCTCTCCTATCCTTGTGAAGTAATTTCTGGGGGTTGACATGGTATTTTTAAACTGTCATGACACTGGTGGTATAATTTTCACTATGCTAATGAGGATAGGTCACTTGAGGACACTGTCACCTGGCTTTTATACATGCTCCAAAGACCCTCTTCTGTGGCCTCCACCATATCTTCACTTTGTGTTTTCTTCACCTCTTTCTGGTTGGTCAGTCCTTGGAGGCCCCATCATAGACTAAACATCTGTTCAGTCCTTGGAAAGCCCCCTGACATGTTATCTGTTCCTTCTTGGAAGCCCCCTTCTGGTCAATCCGTTCTTCCTAATGCAGACAAAGCACCTCAGTGCCATCTGCCCCTCTCCCCACCCCCCACCCCCACAGCTTTGCAATTTCATAAGAGAAATATTGAATTTTCCTTAAATTATTAAAGAAACACAATATTGTCTAAGTCTGGTTCTATACTTAAACTAGCCAGTTTTGAACCATGCATTTTCCTCAAAATTATAATTCAGATTTCAATGGCATTTCATTAATATTTCAGTGATATCTGGTGGAATTAAAAAAAAAAAAAAAAAAAAAGAAGGAAAGAAAGAGCAGATAGGAGCAGGCTTCTTGCTTGAAGCCTAAGCTCAGAAATGGTGTAATTTTGCTTCCTGCATGTTTTATTGACCCAGGCAAGTTACAGTCTCAGTCCAGATTCAAGGACTGGAGAAAGATTCTCCAGAAGCATTTCTACTTCTTGATGAGAGAAGCAATGGGACTTCCCAGTTTCTTTCATTAAAAAAGAGACATTGCCACATGCCTTCTTGTCCCCCTGCTCCTAGTTAAAGCCAACCAGCACCCCAAAGCATGCCTGCCTACCTTGACCAGCTGCTGTGAGTCCCACTGAGCCCAGTCAAACTGGCAATCCATACAACCAAGGGCTAACTGATCAGCTGTTCTGTTACATCCCCGAGGTTTAGGGTGATTTGCTACGCAGCAAAGACTGATAGACTACCCTCTGGGGTACTAAAGATGCACGCCGATTAAACTTTACTTCAAGTTTTATTTTTATCTTTGAAAAGCTTTTAAGAGTATCTAATTTACAGTCCATAGCCCCATTTCTAAGAAGAACAGAAAACATCACACATACAGCCTTCTAACGTCTGCTCAGTAACTTCTCAAGCACAACTGGAGCTCTTCTCGCTTCATTCTGAAACCGCTCCTCAAAAATTCTGCCTCGTGTCCTGTGGGTCCAGGCTCCTGTCGTCCTGTCTCTGGCAAAGTGAGGGGGTGACTCTGGGGACCTGCCCCTGCCTGCATCCGGGGAGTTAGAAGATCCAGCAGGTTCATATCCTCTGCTCCTTTGTTGCTCAGAAAGACAGCTGTGGCCAGTGCTCCTTGGAAACTTGGTCTCTTTTCTTGTTTTATTGGCTTTTCTTACAGGAAGCCCTCCTAAAATTTGTCCAAGGAAACATGTTATTTAAGCAAAACCTTCTGGGGCTGATAAGTAGAAGCAAAAGAACCTCAGCGTCTGTGACTCACTCACACCTTCACGGGGAGGATTGTATATACTTTCTCTGGACATATCTCCGAAGTCCTCCCTGAAGAATGTACCCAGATTAAGAGTTCAAATGGGGAAGACACAAAGTGAGGCAAGGCTTAGAGAAAAAAAAGTTCACAATTAGGAGATAATTTTTCATAAGAATACATAACTTCCTCAAGATGGCAAGTAGTTCCCAAACAAGCGGAATCGGAAAGTAATTGTTCTAGTAGTTACTAGAACCTTAATGAGACTGTCTCAGCACTGGTTAAGCTGCAGCTCACAGTGCTATTAGATTGCTCTCTGTGGGAGGCTTGCCTTGCCATGTAGTACACTAAGCTCAGTTAAACATTCAACAGGGGTATTAGGTAACTGGACACTGTTCTTTAGACACAAGTATGGCTTGTCTACTCTGATGAGGCTTGTGCAACTGTTGAAGTTCTCTAGTAAAGGTTCTTTTTGGATATCAGCCTGAGAATTTAGGATTATGAAGTCGAGGTTAGCTATACTTGAGGGTAGAGCTAAAATAGTTATTCAGGAAATTATTTGCATATATTCAAGGTAGTTCACACAGGCTAAAATGCTTCTTCCCCAGTAATGATATAAATGTAATTACTAAAATCAGTATATTATATTTTATATTTATATTATTATATGATATATTATATTTATATTATTACTAGGGGAGAAGTATTTTAGTCTGTGTGAACTACCTTGAATGTAGTATCACATTGTTGGGATACAGACATTTCTGAAATAAAATATCATAAAGGCATTTCACTCTCAGCTCAGATTTTTTTTTTTTAAAGACAGGGTCTTGCTCTGTGATCCAAATGAAAGTGTAGTGGCATCATCAGAGCTCACTATAACCTCAAATCCCTAAGCTCAAGTGATCCCGAGTAGCTGGGACCACAGGTGCACATCACTATGCCTGGTTAATTTTTAAATTTTTTTTGGAGAGATGGAAGTAGGGAGGGCATCTTGATATGTTGCTCAGACTGGTCTCAAACTTCTGGACTTAAGTAATGCTCTTAAGCATTAAGAGGCTCTTGGCCTCTAAAAGTGGTAGGATCATAGGCATGACCCACCATCCCCAGCCTTGGCTCAGATTTTGACCTGTGTACACACTTCATACATTTTACAGGAATTGTTGTTACCCAAATTGCTTGTTAGAACTTACAGAATCTTGAAGGTAAATGTGCTATGACTTGAAGATGAAGCTGTTGTATCACACAGTTACAGAGCAGATAAAATGAAGTAATGGGCCATCGACATGGCTATATTTTCAGAGTAATTATAAAATCTGCAGTTGGTTATGTCAGGCAGGTATAGCTATAAATCATTATTATTATTCTGAGGAGAACTGGTATTCTGGCTTGTCTTTCTGCTGAAGAATTTGCCTTGACTTAATTGCTTGACTCCTGACTGCTCACTGGCTGCAGACCCATTGTTTCTCAGATTTCTGGCCTCTCCAATGGTGAATTTTCATGGGGTTCACATACCATTTCTGGCCTTGGCCTGAGATCTCCAGGCTCTAGCTTTTGGCACTAATGTCTCCATATTACATTCCACACCTCTGCAAGGCAACACTGTAATTTCTGGCTTATATATAAAACTACCTTCACAGTCCAAGCCATCAAATGAACAATAATTTAACTGACGTTTACCTATAAGATTAGAGTAAGAAGGAGCTTTTGTTTAAGGACAGCAGAAACGCCATCCTTTCTCTTTCTCTCTCTCTGCTACACATGATACTGGCAGTGCAGTACCCAGATCTGTGCAGATTCTTGCTGCCGGGCAAGGCAGCCAGAAGGAAGGCTTCTTCCTCTGAATTCTGAGCACACACACTTTAACTCTGCTAGAGATTAGCAGGGTAAAGTATTATAATAGTAGGTGTTCCAAATTGCCTACAGGAGGCTTCCTCAGTAGCCTAACCAGAATATCATCTGTTGCCTGCTTCCCTGGCTCCTTCTCCATTGCCAGGTGCCCCCTCATCTCCTTCATACAAGAATCTGTCAGAATTTCATTAAAACTATGAGTTAGAGGCAAGCGCTCTGAACACTATCAGAATTGCAGTTGTCTGCTTATTTCTGAAGGTATATATGAGCAAGTCAGACACTTGCAGTTTCCAAATCCTGCCTTTGTGTTCTTCGCCTCCTCAGGCCTCATTTTTCCCATTAGTAAAGAGGATTATTACTATTGTTGTTGATACAGGGTTGTGAGGATCAAAGACAGTGTGTATAAAGTACCTAGAACATATAAGGCATTGTGCCAGTCAGCTTGGGCAGAAGAGAAGGAGGCTGGTTCCTGAGGTGTGGGTGTCTGACCTTTCCTGCTGGGGTGTGGAGGGGTGGAGCTGCCCTTCACCACAGGCTGCACAAGGCTAAAAAGCCCATTTTTAGGTCTCTAGTAGCAGTTGTAAGCCACCTTCTGAGTTTCATTTTTGTTATCGTCAACTCTTCAGGAAATTCTTGATAAAAATTATAGCCTGGTCTTAGTTGTGCTACAGAATGAGGGAAAGCAGACATCGCCAGCCCAACGCCATGGAGAGCACACCAACAAAATCCCACTGGAGGGCTGGGAGCTCAGGAAGGTCAGCTGGGCCATGGCAGAACAAGTCTGCTGGAACCTGAAAACTCTGGCCTTTCTTTGTCCTAGAGGGAACGTGGTGTGGTTCCTGTGGGTTCTCAGAGACAACTGGGGTGATGTTTTGAAAGGAGCTAATTTCTAGAAATTAGGCCAGAGGCTTGTGCCAAAATGTGGATAAAGAGGAAATCCCTCCTCAGGTTGTGGTGACAGGCTGTTGAGACTGGGGAAGTAAACATCACACTCAGTTTAATTACCACATACTAATGAGCTGCAAAAGGTTCCTAAGGAGACAGCCTAGCATGGCTTCCTCATCAGTTCAAAGCTCTGTAGGAGAACTGTGGGTGCTTGGGATCACCTCCATATGTCAGATTTTCAGACTAGTATTGCACACCAGAGACCTCTTTAGATGGTGGTGCATTGTAAAAATAACTGAGAAGGGTTGTAAGACTGTAATGTGCTGCTGTGACTTCTGTTTTATTTTTCATTTTATTTACTTTTCCATATATGCATGTGTGTGTATTTATACATGTGCACAGAATACAAATAAAGACAAAGATATTTATAGAATACAGAAATAAATTTACCCAAAATACACATATGTTGAAAGTTTGGAAAATGGCTTGGTGCCTGCAGCTCAGTAGCTAGGGCTTAGGCCATGTATAGCAGATTTGGTGGGTTTGAACCCAGACCGGGCCTGCCAAACAACAATGACAACTACAACCAAAAAATAGCCGGGCATTGTGGCAGTTATCTGTAGTCCCACCTACTTAGGTGGCTGAGGCAAGAGAATCACTTAAGCCCATGAGTTTGAGGTTGCTGTGAGCTGTGATGCCATAGCACTCTACTGAGGGGGGTAACATAGTAAGACTGTGTCTCAAAAAAAAAAAAAAAAAGAAAGTTTGGAGTTGTTTGGTCTTTTATAAAATAAAAACCAATTAAAATTTTTATAAAGATCTGAAAGTTCATTCACTTTCATTATAAGAGAAGAAATAAATTCAGAATAGCAATTTCCATTCATCAAGTGCTTCCACAAGGAAGTGCATTCTCCACTAAGGTAATTTTGAGCCACAATCTTAAACAATGTAAAGACAAATATTACTTTCTTGGTGAAAGCTATAGACAATATGACCTAAGGCCTTGAAGAATTTTAAATGAAATGCAGAATTTAATATGCTGAATGATACAGCAATTTTATTTTAAAATCAGGTAACTCGATATACAGGAATACACAGCTTGAATAATAAAATGCATTTGAATAGATCTTAATAATCGATTCCATTTGCTAATGCAATTTCATACAAACTCAAGTGTTTTTATGATAAGCTGTTTTTTGATGGGTATGTGTTGGATTTGAGAGACAGAGAGAGAAAACAGACCACGTAAGAAACTAAAATGTAGCCGGTAACTTCTAATGCTAGATGACTAGGATTCGGCTATAAAGTGTCCCCAGCGACCTACAGCTTCCCACGCAGATCGGAACCTCCTCCCTCAATACTCCCACCATGGCTTGTGTAGGAGTTTATCTTTTCCAGCTATCACTATGGGTAGGGTAAAAACTACTTTTATAAAAATTACCTTCATGGTTACTGAAAGCTGAGGAGGAATACTTCACTAACCATGAACCATGACTCATAGTTTAAAGACTTAACTACTAAGTACTTAATAAGATTTCTTTGGGGGCAAATTTTCTCATAGTACAAAGATTGCTTTCATTTCGTTTCATCCACATCATAGCAGCACTTTCTGGATGAAGCACTTTACTTAACTCTTTGAATTCAACCCTTTGTAGAGGCAGAGAGAATTTTGATGACTATTTCCTTATGCTTCTTCTAAAATATATACATATATATTTTAAAAGTTTCTCGAGATTAGCAACTGTATGCAAAATACTCCCAAGTGTTTATAAAGAGTTTTAAAGTAACAGAAGGCATTGAAATGACAGAAGTGAACACACACTTCAGCTACGTATAAACTAAACCATGTGTCAAGGGCGCTTCCAGAACTTTGGGAAGTTGGACAAGGCTGGGAAGCTCCCAGTTTGATCCATGCAACAATTAAAATGTACGATTTTTATTGTGACTGCTATTCTAGCTTTTTCATGTGTGCAGTCAAAATGCAGGCAATTGTATAAAAAGCCTGACATGAGAAATGGATAGTTAGGTAGCTATCTCCACTTCCTTTGAAGGACAAGGGAGCTCACATGGGGTCTGGTTCTCATAGTATCACACCATTCCTGCCAGCAAAGAGCCTACTGTGAGCATTGTCTTAGAGCAACAAACAGTGTCATGTAAACTTTCCCCTCATTCTACCTTTTGTTCGTACAGGTAAGTTTCTTAAGTACATTGTACTTAAAAGTAGATCGAGTAAAATATCAATTTCTATGACTTCCAGGAGATAGGGCAAACATTCAAAGGAAAGTGAGGGGAAAAATATTATTAACCAAATTATTAGATAAAGGAAATTTTAAAAGTACATAAAAATAATTTCAATAAATAGCATTCTAAAGCAGATTGTAATCTATCACTTATTTACTAACAATCAATTGTCATAACTAAGAATCCTGTGTTGGCTTAATATTTTATTTCTCAGCTTTTCTTTTGGGGCCCATGAACAAGTTTATTGGGTGATATTTTGAAAGGGGCTAATTTCTAGAAATTAGGCCAGAGGTTTGTGCCGTAATTGTGGATAAAGAGGAAATCCCTCCTCAGGTTGTGGTGACAGGCTGTTGAGACTGGGGAAGTAAACATCACACTCAGTTTCATTACCATGTACTAATGAGCTTCTGAAGGTTCCTAAAGAGACAGCATGGCCTGGCTTCCTCATTAGTTCAAAGCTCTGTAGGAGAACTTACAGGAGCAACATATATACGTGTGGAATAATATGTACAATGTATGACAATAGGATGGGAGGGTGTGTGTGCTTGTTTGTCTGTGTGGAGAGAGTTAGGTATGTATCAAATGCTTGTGTGTCTGTTTAATTAAGAGTGTTCCTGGTAGGATGTGATTCCAGCAAGATGGGAAAGAAGAAGGAGATGGAAGAGTAGGCCAAGGTTGACACGAAGGAAGTACACAGAAAGAAATTGGCTCCTGCCTCAAATATTCCCAGGTATTTTGATCTCTCAAGAGTCTCCAAGGTAGATAGACAGCAATTGCATACAACAGATGTGGAGTAAGAAGGCAGCGGGACATTTGAGACCATTTAAACCCATGGTTTAAGCCAGTGCTCCCTCTGGTTTACCTGAACTCCTCCCCTTGTTCTCACTCAGCAGTGGTAAACCTGCACTTACACCAAACCATCTTCACCTCTGGAATTCTCAGCACCAATCTCAAGATATTGAAAACTAATCATTTGAGGAAAGCCTTGTATTATTTTGGTGAAAAAAATCTCCAGGATATATTTTACAAAATTGTATTTGAAAACAATGATTTAATTTATTAATAGGTAAATTATAGAAAAAAAAATACATTCCCTACATTTATTTTAATGTAACAAAGTAAGGTTTCATGGGTGTCAAGGCTCCTCTAATTAAAATGATACTTTGTTGACATTTTGTTACTTACTACTGAACTTCTTCTTTATTCAATACCTTTGCTTATGTGTTATTAATATTTTAGCATAACAACAAGTGTCAGGCATATCATCATACCTCGCTAAAGTCAGTTAGAAGCTGTTGAATGTTATAGTATCTCAGAAATATTACCATTGGCAATTATGTGGATAAGATGGTTTGTTGGTTAAAGTAAAGCCTGTCTTTATTCCAAGTTACTATTATCTCTAATCAAAAGCCTTCTTAGCAGGTTAATAACAAGAATGGAAATTTGTTATCTGGCTTTAAGTTTTCAAAACAAGTTTGTACCTGCCTGTTCATAATTTTTTAAATGTTTGCTTTGATTTTTATATTCTTCAAATGTGGTTTTCCTCCAAACATTTTACAATCATTATGTCATTTTAAACTTTTAACTTATATTTTTAATTGTCTAGAAATCTTGGCTCTCATTCATTTTGTTTTCTACATCAACTTTATTTTTAATACATAGCTGTCTTGAAACATGTGCAGTAAAAACCTGATGCCTACAAATCGGTGGGGAAAAACTGTGTCTTTAAAACTGTCTGCTGAGGGTAGTATTAGTAACTCATTTTCTTTCTGTCGGGGGTGGGGAAGCTTATGTAGTAGAGCAGAAATACCAATGTATTTTTTGTCATCTATTCACTCTGCCAGTATCTACTGAGCACCTCCTACATGCCAGGCACTGTTCCAGATGGGGGCCAGAAGTAAACAGAACAAAATCTCATACCCTGGTGGAGCATGAGTTTAAGTGCAGAGAGACAGAATGCTAACAAGCAAATAAAACATACAAGGTGTCAGATGGCTGATAAATGATTTGCAGAAACATGAGACTGAAAAGGGGCAGGGGTGTGGAATCTGGGAGGCAGGGAAGGCTCCACTGAGAGGTGACATTGGAGCTCAGGCACAAAGGAGGGAAGGGAGTGGGCCTGTGGACATCTGTGGGGAAAGTGTTTCAGGCAGAGGGAATGCAAGAGCCAAGGCCCTGGAGAGGAAGTGTGCTGATGGGAGAGAAGAGAGGATGAGGTGGGAAGAGTAAAAAGGGGGAGATTGCACAGGATGCTTTGGCCTTTATAATGCTATTGGCTGTTATTCGGAGAAAGACCTTAGGTAACTTTGAGCAGAGGAAAAGCATGATGTGGCTTTGTTTTCAAAAGACTCTTTCTAGCTGCTATGTTGAGAGTAGACACAGGGAGTGAAGGAACAGGAATAGAACTGGACCCCTTTAAGTGGCCAGTTCAGACACAAGGTTCTAATAGCCAGGACAGTGTGGATGGAATACATTCTCAAGTCAGACCAACAGGATTTGAGGCATTACAGAATATGGACTCAGGATAAAGGGGACTCAAGGATGACCTCAGTGTTCTTGGTGAGCAATTGCACAGGCGTGTTGCCACTCTCTGAGATGGATGGGGAGGCCTGTGCCTGGAGGAGATTGGAGATTTAAGGAGGAATAGCTGGAACTCAGTTTGGGATATGTTATAGGTACAATATGCATCAGACATCTAAGTGGAGCCATCAAGTAGGAGGTTGTATGTGTTAGCCAGGAGTTAAGGAGAGAAGCTCAGGTTGGAAATATTGATTTGAGAAACATTTGCAAACAGATGGTACTTATTGCCCTGAGATTAAATGAGACACCATTAACACACCAAGTGTAAAAGAGATCCAGTGTCTTAACCCTGGGGCACTCCAATGTCAAAAGAATGGGAAAAAGAAGAAATCACAAGGAAAAAAACAAAACAAAACAAAACAAAACAAACAAACAAACAAAAAAAAAAAAAAACAGGGAAGAAGCATCTACTTACTAGAGGGAAAAATCAAACCCCTGGAAGCCAAGTGAAGAAAGTCTATCCAGGAGAACAGAGGTCCTCTGTGCAAACACTTGCTGAGTAAACTGCCTGAAAATTCCCACTGGTTTGTAAAAAGTGGACTTTATTCGGTGATTTTGAAAACCATTGTTTTACTGGAGGGTTGAGGTGAAAGCCACATTGGAGAGAGTTATAGAAGAGTTTGGGAGTCAAAATAAATTTTGGCATTGACCTGATATTCTGCTTTTAAGCTGACCTTCTCTGACTCAGGTCTTGATATGCCAGATGACAAAGATTAGAAACCAGCACAAGAGCTCATCTTGAACCCTGAGTGAATCAAGACTAGAACTCTTGCACTAATTTTGGGAAATGGAAGAAAGTACAACAGAGATTCTTAAAAATGGAGAGAAAGTGATGATTAATATTATTAAGTAATCCATCAGATTATTATTATTCTTTAATTCTACATTCCCATTCTCTTCTATGCTGTGTCTTCTCACTGCCCTGATACTCTCCCCTAGACTGCAGTGTTCAGTCATCATCACCCACAGGCCTCCATACAAAGCTCTCATAGTAGGAAATGGAAGCAAAGACCCCAAGCAGACAGAGTTTGTATCCTGATAAAACATGAAGGAATCTGCAACCGTGGGCACACCATTGAGGGCCTGTGTGAGAAGGAAGCAGATGGCAGGAGTCCAAACTTATTACCACAAACATAGCCATAGAGACAGTCATGATGGTCAGCCCAACAGGAGACAGGGTCAGGCAGTCCACAGGGTGGTTTGGGAGAGTGATCAGGATAGCAGGGTCAAGGATGGAGGAGGTAGCTTCAGCCAGGGTCATGAATGGGAAGTCCCTGTAACTAGGTGGGAAAAACTGGCTGAAGACTAGCTGAAGCATGGCCAACAAGGAGGGCTCAAGGTCGAGTCAGAAGTAAGACCCAGGTCTTTAGACCAGGAATGACTTTAGTGGTTTTACAGCTCACCTTTATGCAAATGCACTCTTCTTACTCCATATCCCAGTTACTTCCAGCCATTAAGATCTTCTCCCAACTCATCCTCCATGACCAAATCTGCAGCTGACTAGCTCCCTGTCTTAGCCCATTTTCTGCTGCTATAACAGAATACCATAGACTGGGTAATATAGACAGAAGAGCACTTTCTTTGGCTCATGGTTTTGGAGGCTGAGAAATCCAGTAACATGGCACTGGATCTGGTGAGGGCCTTCTTTCTACATCACAACATGGAGAAAAGGACAAGGAAGAATGCAGGTCAGAGGGTCTGAGGGCCAGAGTTTCAACCTTTTATCAAAGCCCACTCCCGTGGATAGCATCAACCCATTCATGAGGGCAGAGTTCTCGTGACCTTATCACCTCTTCAAGTTCCCTCCTCTTAATCCTGTTTCAATGGCAATTAAATTTTAACATGAGTTTTCAAGGAGAAAACCAAATAATAGTACTCCCCAATATCCAAAGCATAGGTGAAGTTTGATGGAACATTTCTTTCATAGAAAAGCCCCTGGATATCTTCCAGTGGGGCTCAGCCTAGGGCTTAATCCTAGAGCTTGGAAACTGATCAGCACAGGCAGACAGGATGGCAAATCGCCTCCATCACCAGGTTCTTTGCTTGCTCTTACTCTTATCCCTGTGACTCTCTCTTCTGACTGCATCCGATGATAACCAAAATTGCATCAAAACTGGGAGCTATTTTTAACATAAATGACAGAAATTCATATCAAAATTCATATCAAACCAACCTGCATGAAAGTCATTGGTTTATGTAATGTACAAATTCAAGGAGTTAAGGTGTTTCAGGCACTGCATCTTCAAGTCCTTCCTTCCAGCCAAACCCAGAGTGGTGCACAGGTATGGCTGTTCTCTTTAAGAGACTATAACTATGTCTTCCTAAGAAATCTAAGCTTTTTTTCCTATCCATGCAAATTATGGGAGATACGGGGTCTTAGATAAGGAAGAGATCCTCTAGCTTGAAAATCAAATTATTGCAATCCTTTCACTTCTTACATGTAATCTCTTCTGCAGACAGCTACTTTCAGCTTACCTTGAAGCTGGATTCAGTACTCCAGTTTTTCCCAGTAGGAATTCTTCCCTATAAAGCGTAAGCAAGCAATGTAAACTTACTAAGGCTTTTGTGGAGGACACTAAGTGAGAACTTGCTTCACACAACACATTGTGTTTTACCCCAAAATCACAACACATTTTTCTTGTTCTCCCCTCATCTCAATTACAAGCCGTTGGTTCTCCCTCCATCCTCCCTTCCCTTGTGAAGTCTCAAATCTCTCTTCTTCTAAGGAAGTAGTACAGTTCTTTCTCTCATCCCACTATATCTCTCTGGTGCCAGCCAAACTACAGCCCTGCAGACTCCAAATAGGCTTGTCAAAGCATTAACTTCATTTGCTACTGTTCTGAGGACCCTGTTTAAAACAAACAAACAGCACTAAAAGCATTAACTTCAAAGCTGACTTTTTCCCAAGAAGAAAATTGGAATATGGGTAAGAAAACTTTGTCTTTGTTATTTGCATTTATATTGATGCCCACAAGTCAGTTTCCAAATAGTATTTCTTAAAATTCTCTCTATAAAACCAAGGTATAAATACTTTAGTTTTCCTATTTGAAAAAGAACTTTCAGTTAAGGCTCGTACCTATAATCAATAAGCTATCAAGCTATTGTATCCTTGAATATACAGGAATTTTGTGGAAGCTTGTCCAAACAGCAACGGTAAATCACAAGCGATATGGGGAACTCACACAAAGTTAAAGTAGACAAACAACATTTTCCTACTTTTACTTTAAGAACACATCTTGAGGCATTAAAGAGGAGTTTTATGATTATATTTTATGGTGATAATGAAAAATAGTTAATTGGGTCAAGAGAGGGTAGAATGTTCATGGTTTGGCATGAAAAATGGAGTCTTTTCTCTCAGCCAAAAGAGCTATAAGAGACAAAAAAAGAATTGCTTTTTTTGGTGGTTTAAGACTTTTTACTACTGAAGAGGAAACTGAGAAAACTAGTTATATAACTTTGCATATTTTATTAATATTTACCTCTCATCATGGTTTGATTAAAAAAAGGAGCTAAGAGGAGATGAGTAGAAGGATATGGGTTTGCATAGAGTTTAAATGTATAGTTAGTGATCTTTCTACATCTGGCAAGGATATTTTTAGCCACATTTAGCCTTATTAATTCTGCATTTACCACGATCTATGTGTTCTCCAATCCACATGCTACATATTCCTCATAAGAAGGCAAAAATGAAAATCCACCAATATACAGCAGGGCAGGGTAAGACAGCTTCTCCCAGGGGCTCACTCAGAGGAGTATAGTAGACCCACAGCTTTTTTAGGGAGCAAAACTTGAGGACAAATTAGTTTATAAAAAAGTAGTCTTTCAACATTTCCCCCCTGTATTTACATCATATTTTGATTTTTTTTATCAGATGGAGACTTTGATCTACTTGCATATTTGTGTCTCTGCTAAAAACAAAAGTAAGCTGGATGTGTGGGGGATACTACGTTCATACTGGGATGAGTGGAAAGTGAGGATCTATGTTAGGTATCAACCTGTCTACTGACTGATATTTGCACTCCAGATATTCACAGACTCCAATGCCGACTCTGACCCTGAGCTTTACTAAGTATCCGTATGTGTCAGAACAGAAACAGGCCTGTGGTCATGGCCTAGAATACCCAAAGGACGTGATGTCTGAGCCACAGACGTTTCCATTCCTCGCTGACAACATGGAAACCTTGGCAAGGACACTTGGATTTACAATTAAAATCGTAGGAAATCAACTTGTATACCAAAAACATGTTTATGTAATTTAGAAAGGTATGTATTTTCTAAAATTCACTTTTGTCTGACCTAATTTGTTTTTTGAAAAGTATTGTTAGTTTCTTGGTCTCTCTCCTTCCTTATAACCGTAGTTAAGTAAAACTGACAATTCAATTCTTTCATAGGTTAATATAAATTATTGTTTTGTTTTAACATAAATGAGCATTATTGAGGGAACGTCTGGGCAATGAGAGCCATGTTTTATTTATGATAGAAAAATCTTACCATAAGTACATACAGGGTTTTTTAAAAGTCCGAGTTAAAATGCAAGGTTGCATTATGTGAGGTAAACGAATTGCCAGTTGGATCTACGCCTCCAGTTGGCAAGAGAATCCAGAGGCAAGATCCAAATCTATTGTGGTCCCAATTGTAGTTTGGTGCCACCTGGTGGCCGCTGTCCGTAACAACTTAACTGTCTAGGGTGCAATTTTCAGGGCAGGGGCCCTGAGCCTAGCGATCTGGTTATTTGACCCTGGATTGGTTGGCTGTACTTGGGGGGAGATCAGGCTAGGAAGATGCTGAGGAGGCAAGGAGCCACTCTTCACTTTATCAACTGCTTCCATGTACAGTGTTGTCTGAAATTTCCAACATGAGAACTTTTGAGAAAATAATAGGAACCAATTGCTAATTTTTGACTATCTGAATTCACATCATCTTGGTGTTGTACCGTTGAGGGGTTTTATGTTAATTTGAAACAGATTAAAAGTAAGAGAGGACAGAAGTAAGATTCTGGACATGGTTCCAGGTGATTCTTGCACATAGTCCCAGTTTTTACACAATGTTATGAGAATGGACAATGACTAATTGTGCTTGTGTCTTTGGGCATGGATAGTTCAGAATGCCTCTCAGCTTCTTCTTTTGTGTGGAATAATTGGTTTAACTCTGCAGCTTTCGGCCTGGAGAGACTGAACACAGGGACCTCTCATACTGTTTTAACTTAGGCCTTTTCTTGAACTTCATAATTTTATAGATTCTGACAGTAGAAAGTTTCTTTGACTGAATTGTTAAAGTTGTTATTTTTGAAAACGCCATGATGCTTTTAATACAGAATATTAAATAAAAATTAAAAATTACCCACAACATCACCCCCCCCCAAATAAATCAAGATATTTTTTAAAGGAATACATAAATGTATTTTAAAAATTCAAGTAGTACTGAGAGAAATACAATGAAAATCAGGAAATTTTTTTTTTATTTCCTTCTTCCTGTAAATCACCACTATTAATTATTATTAAGTTTCTTTTCTAATCATTTGGTTTTATGCATATACTAGAATAGAGCTGCATCTTGCTTTTTTGAACTTAATTATGTATTTTGGGCCAGGCATAGTGGCTCCTGCCTGTAATCTAAGCATTTGGGGAGGCTAAGACAGGAGGATTGCTTGAGGCCAGGAGTTTGAGACCAGCCTGGGCAAGAAAGTGAAACTTCACCTCTTCCAAAACAACCAACCAACCAACCAAACAAACAAACAAATAAAATGATGTATTTTAGAAATCTTTCCATATTGACATATCAACACATGCACATATAATCTGCTTCATTAAAAAAAAAATTACAGAAAGAAAAAATCATTCACCATTCAGGGCAGGGGCCCTGAGCCTAGTGATCAAGTTTTACTCAAGAGCAGAGCGTGTAACAAAAGATTTTTACACAACTATATGTTTTCAACGGGCTGCTATAACAAAAATATCAGACTAGGTGGTTTAAATAACAGAAATTTATTTCTCACAGTACTGGAGGCTGAGAAGTTCAAGATGAAGGAGTGAGAGACTTGGTTCCTGGAGAAGGTCCAAATTTACAGATGCCTTCTTGCTTTATCCCATGTGGTAGGGAGAGAGAGAAAACACCCACGTCCTCCCATGTCTCTTATTATAAAGACACTAATGCCATCATAAAGGTTTCACTCTCAAGACTTAATTACTTCCCAAAGGCTTCACCTCCAAATGCCATTACTTTGGGGATTATGGTTTCAACATATGAATTTGAGGGGTGAGAAGCACAAACATTCTGTCTGTAGCAAAGTAGGTTTTTGTCAGTGACCTCAAGAATCACCAGGGAGGCATAGAGATAATGTTACAGTAGCCAGCCTCCAAGGGGCCCAATGTTCCTGCTGTTCACATTCTTGTGCAGTCTCCTCCTGTGTTGTACCTGGGTTGGTCTATGTTATTAATGTCATTAATAGCAGATAGCAGAAGTAATAGCTTGTCTTTTATGAAAGTAGGTCACAAAAGACCCTGTGGCTTACTTCTTGTGCTCTCCCTGACCTTCTGTTGGATCACTCACCTTGGGGAAAGACAGCTCCCCTGTTGTGAGCAGCAGTCCATGTGGTTGGGTACTTCTGCTCACAACCACATAAAGAAGTTTAGAAGTGGATCCTCCAGCCCCAGTCAAGCCTTCAGCTGAATGTAGCCCTGGCTCACATTTGGACTGCATCCTCACAGGAGCCCATAAGCCAGAACCACCCAGCTTACTTCTTCAGAATTGTTGACCACAGAAACTGTGGGAATGAATATTTGTTGTTTTAAGCCACTGAGTTTTCAGGCAATTTGTTACATGGATCCTGATAACTAATATAGTAAGTCACGCAGAGAAGGAGGGAAAGCCCGTGTAGAAAAGTGCTTGTCACTTCTATGGTCAACAGATGCTCTACCCAGCAGAACCTTCTGAGGAGTCTTATAAAATATGTGTCTGAATGGTCCATTTAGGGCAGTGATTTTTCAACTTGTGTGAGAAAATCTTAGGTGTGCGGCAAAACTTTTTCAAGATCATTAATTAAATTATTTTCAAAAGAAGTTCAAAGCACAATAAGTGCATTCCTCTTTTATTTTTTTACTCTTTTTTATCAACATAATTTAAGTGTGCTGTGGAAGTTTAACTATAGGTTCAAGTGTGCTGTGAGATTTTAAAAAAGGTTGAAAAATACTGATTTAGGGTATAAATTGGGGAAATCGTTTCATCGGCCCCACCCTTTACTCTCTAGCACTTCCAGATTACACACGTGTGAGTACCATGTGGATTCCCAGGGGCTTCCCATTCTACACCAGGAGGTACATGACATGGCTCAAAGCAAGATTGTCAGGTTGTAACTATGCAAACATAGTTGAAGCCTGCTTAAAACCATAGTTACAGGATGGACAAGAAGTATCTGACATAACCATACATAACACATGATTTACTTTCCATAAATTTATCCAACACTTTCAATTTTCAACATAGCCATTCCTTTTAGGACTTTTAAAAACATTTTGAAACTGAATATGTGTATCACAATCAACTTTTTACTTCATGTAGTAAGTCATATTTTATTATTAATATGTCTATTGACTAATTCTGTATGAATTTATTGTTTTTTCATTAGGAAAATCATCTTTCCTTTTAATTTGAAATATACTAAATTAATAAAAGTTTATATATCCAAGATGATAGAAGGAAAAGAAATAAAAGCAATTTCAGATCTCCATATTATTAATCCACATCTCTCAGTTCCTTAGCACTTTGGGGGCCCATAGTGAACTGAAATGAATCACTACTTCCTTTTGCAAATCAGAAATTGCAGCTGAATTCAACCGTAAGGGATGTTGAAATATTGGTATTTTTCTTTTAGTTTGAATTTTATTCAAATTTTCTTTGCTTATGTGACTTCCCCAAATTATCTTTATTTCTTTGATGTTGACCTTAAATATTTGTGGTATTATAGGTGCACCTGGGAAAATAAGATACTGTTCAAATGGGATGTGCTGACTTGGTGCATCATTTTTTTTTTTCTGAAATTGCGTGGAGAAAACTGTTGGCAGTAATGGTCTTTAAAATAAAGGCAGTGACTCAACTTCTGAAGTATGGCCAGGTTCTCAGGCTGTAGGGAGCTGGGGTGGGCAGAAAGAGAACTCATTTCAGTAGAGTTCAGGAAGTTACTTAATGCTGCTTATGAGTCAGAAGAGAGGAGAATCAGTTATGATTGAACTTTCTTATCTAGCTATACCTAATGTAGATAGTTTAATATGTGTGTTTAAAACATATATGTGTGTATTTTTATTCATCTGTGTTCTATGTTTTGCTTTGATAGGAAATCCCCACCTCTGCTTCTTGAGTCCCATAGTAATGAGTCACTGCCACCCGCTGCTTTGAAAGTGAGGACTTTCTAGGTCAGAGAATTTTTTTTAAAATATTGCTATACATTCCCCTTTATTCATTGTCTTTAGTGGGATATATACTATAAGGGCCAGTACTTCAGGGAATACTTGTTTGAAGAAAGCAAAAGATAATCTATGCTCACAATACATCTGTTATGTGCTAGGTACTTTATATACTATATTACTTATCCCATAAACAGTCAGCATGCTTCATTCTGAAAAATTAGAAAATAAAAATAGGAGTTTCATTATGTTAAGAGATTTCCTTAACGTAAACTTGGAAGTGGCAGAACTGCAACTGGGACCAAAGTTTGCCTCTTCACATAGGCTCTGATTGTTATACCAGGCTGTACTTCCTCCAGACTTTCATGATCCTTGCCTTTGACAAGGTCCAATCTTGTGGCATTGGCCAGGGTACCACCTCTCTGTGTTGTTTTTTCTGAAAAATAGAAAGAAATATGAAATTTATTATAGGTCAAACATTGTAAGAGTCTTCTAGAAATACCAACTACAGTGGTTAGTTTAATTTATTAATAATTAAATTTATGTTGGTGGTTTTCAGGGTCTGGCTACTGATAAAAATGCTGACTGATATCAATAGACCAGGATAGATGATAGACTGGTAGATCAATAGACCATCAGTAGATGACCAGGACTGTCCCTTTTCAGACATTGATTATTGCCTTATTTTTTAGAGACTTGCCATTTGTTTGGATGTCTAGAAATATTTTCCACAAGCAGAGAGGCCTTAGATAATCTTCAAGGCCTTAGATAATCAATTCACTTAATTGGGAGTGAATTTAGGGTCTCTGACTCTGGGTCTTCCTTGTGGTCAGGCCAGAATGTCTTGGGAGAATTTTAGAAAGTTATGCTACATGTAACTATTCTACTGGTGAAAACCAGGCATGATTTGTGGCTTCTGGTCCCTTTTTCCTGTCTTTGGAGAGAAAATAGAATTGGTAAACAACAGAAAAAAGTAGGATTCCATCCCAACATGTGTAACGTCGTCACTGTACCTATGAATTGTTCCCCTTTGACTAATACAGGGTGCTTATGCATGCAGAAGTTAGGTGATAGTTCTGAAAATTTTAAGGTAAGTTATTTTTGTTGAAGATTAACTTTGAACAGTTGCTGCTACTACTTTAAAAGGTCTTTATTTTATTTTATTTATTTTCTTGAGATAGAGTTTCACACTATGGCCCTGGGTAGAGTGCCATGGTGTCGTCATAGTCTACACCAACCTCAAACTTTTGGGCTCAAGCCATCCTCCTACCTCAGTCTCCTGAGAAGCTGGGACTACAGGCATGCACCACCACTAGCCAAAAATAATTTTTCACTTTTTGGTAGAGATTGGGGTCTCACTCTTGCTCAGGCTGTAAAAGGTCTTCAAACTCAATTCTGCTTTCTTTCCCGGAATAGAAAGAACCCAACTTTTAAGAGGCATCTTTATTCTCTTGAAGACTCTTTGAGTGTTTGAACTGGACTTAATTTCTGAGCTCTTGTTAAGCACCATATTTTTCTGAAGAAACAACAGGAGAAAGGTAGTGAACTAGCCAATGGCATAGGATTGGACCTTGCCAAAGGCAAGGATCATGAAGGGAAGTACATCCTGGTAGGAAAAGTCAGAGCTTATGTGAAGAGGCAAACTTTGGTTCTAGTTCCAGTTCTGCTACCTCCAAACGTGGTGACAAAAACAAAACAAACAAAAACTTTCTAACCAACTGTATTCCTTTTGGTCTATTAGTCAACCCACATTTTTTTAAAGATCCATTTTGAAAATCAAAGAAATAGAAAGTGCGATCGTTGTCAGCTTCTGGTGGAAAAGCCAGTAGAAAAAATTTTTAAAGTTCAGAAAAGAATGAAGTGAAAATTAATATAGGATAATTAAATGCAAAAATTATTTCTTAAAGTTATATTAATGACACCCCTAGTCTGTTGAGACTGAAAAAAAAAAAGCATCAGGTTTTGCATGAAATTTTGCTTTGCAGTTATATTTCTCTTCTTGACATTAGAAGCCGAGTACCAGTATTAAAGTTACAAGAACAATTTGACTCAATATATATCTGAATCAAAACTGTTTGCTAAATATATATCAGTTAGAATCTAGTATTTAGTATAATGACTTTATTTATAAATCTGTAAGAAAAGTTGAGACAGCTGCTAAAGTAACAGAAATTAATCCTCTATTATTCTAATTGAATTAGAATTAGGATTTACTTTTGTCAAAATATAGGAGAAATGAAACAGGCTGTCTTTATTTAAATTAGTCCCCAAATATTTCTGTAATGCAGAGCAAAGGAATAATTAGAGAGCCACAAAATAAAAAGTAAGCAGAATCACAACTATAACTGCTACTGATATTACTACTACCAATAATACAAATTACAATTTATTGTGCCTGATCATGTGGCAGACACTGTGAGTAATAAGGAATTATTTCTTGGTAGTGATGAATGTAAATTTTATTTCTACTCCTTTTGTTCTAATTTGTGCTTTTGTTGATATTTGCAAATTAACTTGGTCTTAACAGTTTCACATGGGTAGTGGGTAACACACATTGTGAAAAAATTTTTATGACAACATAATTAGCACCTTTGCTAAAATAAAGATTTTTTTAAAATTTGGAGATACAAAATTATAATTTACACACATCATTATTTTGTTACTCAAATATCATCAATCAACATAATACTGGCATATATGCACTTATGATTAAAATTCTTATATCTTTGATATTTTTCCAATAAACTATACCTTTATACATTTTTGAAAATTTTATTGTGGTAGAAGCACTATTGATCAGGGTGAAAATATAGAACATATTTTATTTAATTGTTATTAGTATTTGTAACTTCTAAATATTTAGACTTACGGTGAGATAATCTCTATTTGTTTTCTTGCTGGGGCCCTGTAATGCTAGGGGTGGACCCAGGAGGAGCCATTTCTACTTCTATAACTTCTCCAAATTCCTAATACTAGCATTGGAGGGGATCTTAGAGATTCCCTATATGACCCCTTTATTTTACAGATGAGGAACCATGATGATTGGCTGTGACCCTCTTGATGGGAGAAGCAATGTGACTTCTCAGTTTCTTTTCATCAAAAGAAGAGATATTCCTGAATGTCTCCTTGTCCCCTGCCTCCTAGCGAAAGCCAGCAACACCCCAAAGCATGACTGTCTACTTTGACCAGCTGCTGTGAGTCCCACTGAGCCCAGTCCAAACTGGCAATCCATACAACTGAGAGTGAATAATCTGCTGCTTTGTTACATCAGTAAGTTTTAGCAAGCAAAGACTGATAAGAATACCCTCTCAGGTACTGAATACTAATAACATGGTGTTTGAGAAGGACTGGGAAGTGAAGGTCTCTGAAACAGCCAGAGTGGTGTATTCCATGAGCTCAGCTGTAGGACTTCTCGGTCCTCTATAGCAAACGGCTCACCCATCCTAGACAGAAGGTGTGGGCCCCGATAGCTGACACATGCGGTTACTTTGTTCATGAGGCTGGTAGGTAGCTGGCATAGGGTGTGGGCCACTAACCAGATGTATCTTTTAGCAAAGCATTTGTAAGTATATCAATATGAATAATTCTAAAAGGATTCATTCTATAAGGGGCAGGCCCACACCTACTGATAGTGCAGTACCATAGGTCTAGAAGTGGCTAAATTGGTACCATTGACAGAACTATGCCTAGAATCAAGGAGAGAGGTTAGTGTGAAGAGGGCTGAGAGGGGCAGTGGCCTTTGGGGAAGACAGTACTCACAGGGAAGGAGGGAGGGAGCATCATTCCTTAATTCCATTTGCCTATATCCCACTAATCCCCAGTGAGGGCTCCCCGGTGCTGAAATCCAGTTGGAAGTCAGAGGCACAGAGACCATGATGGAGCGGCCTTTCAGGCAGAGAGGAGGTGAAAAGGAGCAGAAGGGTATTTAAAGGGGCAAATGGGCAATATTTGGCATAGAGAGAGAAGCTTTTCATCATGTGTTTTGGACCTTTACATTGCCTTGCTAACCAGAAGCTTAAGCGGTGGGGAACCTGTGGCCTTAAGGCCATATGTGGACTTTTGGGTTCTTAAGTGAGGCCTTTTGACTGAATCCAAATTTTGCAGAACAAATCCTTTTATTAAAGAGGGTGCAGTAGAGAAAAACGGAGTGTTTTTTTGCCTTCTTTGGTGCTTAAAAAAGAACAATCTTGAAATTAGGCTCCAGATTCTCCACCTGACCAGGTAGAGCCAGCAGAGCCGCCAGGGTAGATTGTTCTAAGCCTAGGCCTGAATGGGCCCTTGTTTTGGCTTCTTCCCATTTAGGACTCTCTTGACCCTCTTTCCCATGTCAGGAGTCATTAGATGCCCTGAGTGACTCTGGGACTAAGGCCTGTGTGGCTCTTCTCAGGCTGTCTGGGCAGGCCCTGGTTCTAGGAGGACAGCCTGGGAAGCAGCTCTCTGCTGACTGGTGTATTTCTTTCATGTGATCACAAGACACTGGGTTGTGTCTGATGCTGGCACAATGACTTGAAGTGACTCTGACTCAGATCAGACACAGGTGATACACTGATTAGGTAATAAACAAATACATAAGTACCTCTTTTCTACCCATTATTCCAAATCTCTATCAACAAAGCACTATATCTCACACGGGTCAATGAATGGTGCACTTTTAATAAAAATGTCAATAAGGACAGGATTATTAGAAAAATTACTTGCACGGGGCCTGTATACTCTAGTGGGAACTCTGGAGAACCTTTATAAGCAGCTCCTTCCCTTAGTTTCCAGGAGTAGGCAAGGCTATGCTGATCACCAAAGGGTGTTATGTCAATGTAGTAACATGTCTTGAAATGTACCTGGAATTTGTTTTGATCATTTGTGGTAAGGGGACAGACATGGAGACAGCTACCTTTGAAGGAAGAGTTTATTACTTATAGTTCCCAAGAGAAGGAGACATCTCATACTCAGTACACAGGGCCACATGGTGCAGCACCAGGGTCAGTTGGTAGGCAAAAGGAGAGTGTGGCAAGTGTGTGGTCAAGGCAAGGCAAGCAGTTGAGGTCTGACTAGTTTAAATGATTTCAGCAGGCTTCATGCTGAGGGTCATCTCTATGTAGCCCTGGAGTGATTTAGCAGAAGTGAAATATTAAGTTGGTGTGTGAGAGTCAAAGATGGGAGAAGGTGGAGCCTCCAGTTGGGGCTGGATGGTTTGCATATGAAAGGCATATGTTCACTCTCTGTAGGAATTAGCTACCTGGGGGAGGGTCAGTCTTTCCAGGATTAGTGAGCCCCCAAGATACTAAAACATTATAAAATATAGAAAATAAAAAATATGACTAATACACATCCCTGGTTTAAAAGACAGAAGCCCATGGTCTGCTTCTTATTAGTTGTGTGGCCTTTTGTAAGTAAACTTGAAATCACAAATCTTCACCTTCATCCTATATAAACTGTAGCAATAATATATGAATTACTTATCAAACAGGTTTATTGTACTGGCAAAAGAAATTCATATTTATGAACAAATTTAGTAAACCTTAAAATGATTTGGAATAGGTACATTTCAATAGCAAGTTTTGCATAGAAACAATGAAAGTTTTTTCCCCTATAAAACATTTTTTAACAATTACATTTCATTTATTTTATTCTTATGAAGTAGTAAAAATGATCTCTCCAAGGTCAGCTGTTACTTCCAGTGGCTTACTGCAATATTGATTAGGTCTCTATGTAATGAAGCCAGTCAAAATTGCATTAATATTCTTAGCAAGCCATTTTCCCTCTGAGAATTTGATTTGGAAAAATCACTGATAATTTCACTTTTTTGTAAAACTATACATTTAAAGCTTAGATATAAGCTGAAATTCTCCCCGAAGACACCAAGACTACCGTCCTTTGATGTCATTTATCTTAAGCAGGGTTTTTCAACCTTTTTTTTTTTTTTCAATCTCATGGCACACTTGAACTTATAATTAAATTTACCCAGCACACCTAAATTGTGTTGATCAAAAAAGAGAGTAAAAGAAAGAATATACTAACTGTGCTTTGAACTTCTTTTGAAAATAATTTAATTAATGATCTTTAAAATTTTTTGCAGCATGGTGTGCTGTGGCACACTGATCGAAAATCACTGGTCTTAAGTGATGATTTCTTGACATTTCAGAAATGAAGGCTTTATCCTCAACTGTGTATAACTTCAAAAGATGGAATCTGGCTGGGCAGTAGCTCATGACCATAATCCCAGCACTCTGGGAGGCCGAGGCATGTGGATTTCTTGAGCTCAGGAGTTTGAGATCAGCCTGAGCAAGAGCAAGTCTGTGTCTCTAAAAAAGAAAAAAAAATAGATAGGGGTTGTGACATGCACCTATAGTCTCAGCTGCATGGGAGGCTGAGGCAAGTGGATCTCTTGAGCCCAAGAGTCAAAGGTTTCTGTGAGCTGTGATACCATAGCACCCTACCTAGGGCAACAAAGTGAGACTCTGTCTCAAGAAAAAAAAAAAAGATGGAACCTGTTAGATCAGTTTGACCAAGAGATCTAGGATGCACCTTAGATTGCTGCTGATATCTAATTTTCTGTTAGCTTGGGTGTCTTTCACCCATGAGAAGATAAAGACAAAGTGCTATAGTCTATGTAGAAGGTCAAGTGGAGTAACTAAAAATAACCTCTCAATGTCCATCTGTATCTCTAGTTCATTACTGCTGTTCCTTGCAAAATATTTCCAAAGAGTAAAGTCCATAGTATAGTCAGTCTTAGCCCATTCTTCTGTAAACAAGTGTACCTTGCGTAGACTCATGTCCCTAATCATGAACGCATAGCCATTAACTCTGGAAGGGAAGTCATGAAGCTATTGATTTTGGAGACACTAATTAGCTCACTCTGAAATCCTTGCATATTGTAAAATCTGTATTTGATACAAGTAGGGGTGATGTACTCCCATAGTATTACATATATAAACACACTGCTGTTTATTAGTAGGAATAAAGTTCATTCTCCATTTCTGACCCAGGCCAGATCACTATTAGAAGGTTCACAGTAGGTTCTTTTGGAGATATTTAATCAAAAATGAGAAAATCTAAGGAGTTAGGAAGGCAAAAGTAAATGTAAGCTTGGAAGGGTCCTTTATGAAGGCTTAAAGGTTTATAGATGTAACAGAGAAGTTTGAAAGGGATTTAATAATAGCTTTCAAATAATAGGAGGTCACAAATCAGAGGAAATGGATTTCTTTTGTATGTTTCTGATAGGCCTTTAATACTCTGACAGAATTTTTCCTTCCATCTTCTCCCCAGTTCTCTAGTCTTTGAAATCTCAAAACTATTTCCTTCTTACCTCTAAAGACTTACATTTCAAATTGGCCTCAGACTTAAACCACCACCGTGAAACATTCAGGACCTTACAAATGGGACTCAATCTCTGAAAGCTGTCACTTCTTTATCCACTGAGCCCACATTTCAGCAAGTCCTTCATTCAGCTCAGTGGCCCTTCTTAGCTACTGGGCAGCCCTTCCACCCAGGGTCACCTCTCTTGCCCACCTGACTTCCAGGCCCTGCTGGCTTTCCAGCCTCTATGTCTCTCTTTGTTCCACAGTTGGAGATTGTCTGATCCCTGCTGCAGGTGATCCTAGCTGAACCTCCAGGTCTTCCACCCCAGTTCATCAAATGAGTAACAACTTGGTGAATGCTCTCTTCTAAGCACTGCTTGCTCCTTCCTCATCGTCATTACCATAATTCAGGCCATCCCAAACCTTTTCTTGTTGCAAAGTCAGTGTACTGGTTAAAATGTTTGTGCCCTGAATTTAGGTGAGTTAGGTTGGAGCATCACTTCTTCCTCTTGCTATTTCTGCAAGCTGTAACAAATTACTTAACCTTTTTAAAGCTTTCTAAACTATAAAGGGAGGGTATTAGTAGCACTAAATGAAGTTTAAGCTTTATAGCCTTTCACTTGTTTGAGCCCCTTCACAGCTCTGGGAGGAAGGGTCCTAGCAATGTTGGGCTTACTTAGTTATCTTTTAAAAAATTTTGCAAAAGTAAGGTGGTTTTTTTTTTTTTTTTTTTTTTTTTTTGCTGCATGTCTTACTCTGTTGTAATTCCCCTTCATTCGATAGCATTTGGAATGGCTATAGGCATTTTAGGGGTCCATCTATGGAGAAGATTAGTGGGTGATATGTTCATTTTGAGTATGGGAGATATAGTTATGTGCTTAACAATCATTTTCGTGTATGATTAATTTTTACTGGCTGTCCCCACATAGAAATGGCTTCCAGTAATATTCTTACTGCCTATGTGAACTCATCAGGTATTAGGACATACAGATATTGCCAGAGGTCGTGGCAATATAGAAATGTTTCCTATAGAGACTGGCATCAGAATACACAGATACGGAAGAGAAACCAGTACCTGAAATGTACAACACCAAAAGATAGTTTGTGGAAAACTTCCACTCAGATGTGTAAAAAGCAAAGGGTTCAGATCCCATTGAGATCTATTAAAAATGGAAGTGGGGCCACATCTATGGTGCATCTTAGAATGGGCACAGGCGATTGCACTAATGCACACAGCTATGATTTAACAATAAAGAAAATGAAGTAAAAAAAATGGAAGATATCAACCATCAGGAATAAATCCAGTAATGCAGGAAATACAAATATAGATACACCGTATACTTTTTGCTCTCTTTGGATAAAAGCATTGCAAAACAGAGCTTACCTGGCTTCCTGTGTTTGTAAGACACAAACCAATATCAGTACTATTTACAGTATGTGACAAATATTAAAGAAATGTGATAGATTTTTCCAAACTTGACAATAATCCTAAAAGTAATATTGCCAACATGAATGATCAGTTCATGAAAAATGACATTACCACACCAGCATTAAATTATCAATAATAAGTTGTGAAACTGAAAAAAGCTTTTTGAAATTGACTATAATAAAAAGAAATTTAATCAACCATGCTAGAGGAAATTTTGTGTTCTCAACAAACAACCACCACACCTCTATGGCATTCAATAATAAGCGTTACTGTTTATGAGAATGGAATTGGATGGAAGTTGGCGGAATGGCTTTCTCACTCTTAGCTTGGTTTTCTGTTACATCAGGGTGCTAGCTAGCAGTGGGCTGATCTAGCCTGGTATCAGCTGACACCAAGGTCACTGGGCTCTGTTCCAAGTGCCTCTCTAAGCTGGTCTAAGTATGCCGTTATTGCAAAGGCAGGGGTGCAGAAGGGAAGACACCTAACCGGTCAAGCACTTTTCAAGCCTTTGCTCACTTTAAAAAATTGCTAACCTCTCATTAACCAAATCCAGTCACATGATTAAACCCAAAGTCAAAGTGGGAGGGCACCAGAAAAATAAATGACAAAGGTGAGCATATTGGCAGGATGACCATGGGAGCCATTTTTGAAATTAAATACTCTATAAATAATACAAGGTCTGACAATTAAGTTCCTGATCTTGCCACTGTGCACTTTTGTTGGCAACATTGTACAATCAGCTCAGTAAGGGTTCATAGCCTTGGTACATTGGTGTCTCATAGCTGTGTTTGTGTTGACACTTGGTGGTGTCTTGCTGAGTGGCGTTCATTATTGTCGGTGTGGGTTTCTGTGCGCTGTCGCATGAATGTTGGGGCTTGAATTAGAGCAATGAACAGACATTCAATTTCTTGTTAAACTTGGCAAGAGTGGAAGTGAAATCAAAGACGTGTTAGTAATGCCATAAAGAAAGTGGCAGTGCACAAGTCAATTAAACATTTTTCTGAGGGGAAAAAAAGCATTACTAATTAAGAGAAGTTATGGCAGCCAAAAATAAGTAGAACTGACAAAAACATTGCAAAAATTCTTCAAATTATGCATCAAAATCATTAGCTGACTGTGAGAAGCATACCAGACCAAGTAAACATTGGTAGAGAAACAGTTAGGAAAATCTTAACTGAAAATCTTTGCAAAGATTTGGCCCTTGCATCACGTGTGAATGCACCAGTTCACACAGCACTGTCTGTGAGGGAGTTTGTAGCCAGGAAACAAATATATAGTTGTATTGGAACACCCTCTTTACTCACCTGATCTGGGCCTCAGTGACTTTTTTCTTTGAGTTTTTTCTTTACCTGAAGATAAAGGAAATACGTTGATGACATTCAGGACAACAACAGTTCTGATGGTCATCTCAGAAAAAGAGTTCCAAAATTGCTTTGAAGGGTGAACTAGGCACTGGTGTCATTGCCTAGCTTTCCCAGGGGAGTACTTCAAAGGTGACTATAGTGAAATTCAGCAATGACATAGGTATAACTTTTTTTCTAGAATAAGTCCAGGAACTTCATTGTCAGACCTTCATATATGTATTATAAAAAATGTTATCATACAAAGAGGTGATCAATGATTTATATAAGAAAATGTTGAACATGTATATCAGGCAACTATTTAATAAAATTATTATGCTGATTTTGTCATGTTGGTAGTATTATATGTAATTTTGTATTTGGAATTTTGTGTTCTTTTTCTTCAGGAGGGATCCAGATATTATTTGAAATTCAAGCACTACAAAGCACAAATTCACCCTGGCCTACCTTGTGAGGTGGTTGCCAGGGTTAAAGGACATAACACAGTAAATGTGAGCCATTGAAGCTGCTGATATTCCTAATGTGGCTGTACTTAGCACTCTGTGTTAAGATCTCCTCCTAACTTATCCCCTCTCCCCCAACAGATTGCAGAGGTTATGACCCACATAGCCTCTGACACACATGTTAAATAAAGAATTAGACCTTTTACTCATTAAGTCCAAGAGCCTATTCTCTGTCTTTATCTTTCCAAACCACTCTGTAGCTTTTGAAACTATTTATCACACCCGATGTTATTTGACTACCCACAGTGGGCCAGGCACTGTGCTGAGTGATATATACATGCATTATCTAATTTGACTTTCAAAACTACCTTAGGAGGTGGGCACCTGACATGTAGAAAATAATGAGCATATCTAATGCCATGTACCTAGCAAATGTAGAGGTGGATTTCGTGGTAGACAAGGTGGTAGTTAGGCCTGTGAGCTTCCATTTTCTTCCATCAATAAATATGTTCAGTGTGTTGCAATGCAGAAAGTACTGTGACAAGGGAGAGCACACTTGGAGTCCAGTAACCACTGTATTTATGGAGAATGACTCCCTGGGTCAGGGCTGCTGTTGGTATTCCTATATTTCTGGGAGGGAAAGGCAAGAAAGAGATGGAAATATGCCCGACTTCAGAGGATGCACTCCTAACTACTTTGCTCTTCCATCTCCCACCATCTGGAAAGATTCCCCTTTTTGTGGCAATGTGCATGATTTCACTGCCACTAAGAGGAATAGACTAAGTGACATTAAGTAGATGTTTCTAGTTGAGCAATAGTTTCAATGGATTGTGTGTGACTGTGTGTACAGATACACACAATTACATTTTCCCTTATGTTAGCTTGACCAGTCTTGGGTCCTCTCCTGGCTTAGCCTTTCCAGCCTTGAAGTATCTCCTGATTTTATCACAGAAACACTGCACCCATGACTCACACCCATTAGACCCAGCAATTCTTGCTGTGAGTCCATCTACAGAAATGGCCAAATCAGCCATTTCTTAATTTAGCAGTTGTGAAACACACACACAAATTGAATCTGTTAAATGTCAACATTATATATAGAACTCAAAAGTGTGGTTATTATAACTTCTGATGTTCCCAGATTTATTTAGCAAAGTGTTGGTTACATAAGATCACAGTAACAAATGACTATAGATTTGATATTTTAAAATTGAGGTTTAGAAACAATATACATTAACTTTTAAACATTGCACATGTTATCCCTTTCTTGCTAAAAATTAAGCATCAAAATATTTATTTTGTTTTATTTATTGTTTTGGTTACTTTCAGTCTTACCTTTAAACTTAAAGGAGAGCTGTATTTGTGAAGGGGTTTGAGGAATGTTCAGAAATCACCACTGCATTATTATCAGATCCTTTTTATTTCATAATGAGCAAGTATTAATGTGGTAGTTATTTTTCATTCCTTATGAATGATAATTAGTAGAAAGTAGAAATAAATAAAAGACAGGTGGGGAAAATGAGTGGCTGAGTTGATTTGTTGGAGCTGGACTGCTTGACTGACAAGCTGACACAGGGTGGCTTGATGTCATTGTGCACATGCAGAGAACCATGAGGTCATCAAACATAAAAGCCACCGTCAGCCTTAGCTCAGGACCCCAGGGAGGAGCTGCCTCTCAAGGGTGGCTCTCCACCTTGGCAGCAGGTAAACAGCAACTCCATTGGCCTCTGTGGTACAACCAGAGTGGTTTATTGCTAAAGCACAAATGGGGTTGTATTACTCCCTGGTTCAGCTTCCTTCAGCGACCTCCAATGGCTCACATCTCTAGTATCATCTATTAGAACTCTTTTTCATCCTATTGTTAAAAGTTTTTTTTAAAAAATCTAACCAATCAAACAAGAAAAAAATGGCTTTTAATTCCTTGAAGGTGTTCCAGTGTCTTGCTTCTGAGTTTGGACACCTTCTGCTCTTTGCATGAACCAGCTCCCCTCTCCAGCCTACCCTTGCCCTGCACCCAACATTCCTGTCCATCTTCCCTTCATTTCCTGTTCTTCTCTTAGGTCCAGACTCAGACAGATCACACTTTCTCCAGAAAGTCTTGCTGGAAACCAGCCTTCCTCCAATCAGCATACTGCCTCTTCTCTGGATTGTCATTGACCTCTATATTTCATCCCATTGTAATCTTTATCATCCATACAGAAATAGTCTGTGTATTTGTCTGTTTCTCCTCCAGATACAAGTGTCCTGTGGCCAGCAGTTATACTTTATTTAGCACAGTGCCTAGCACAGCACCTGACATGGCAGAAAGGCCAAATCTACATTTGTTGCTCTAAACTTAGGATCATCAGAAAAAATAGCAATAATTAAATGTTTATATTATTGTAACAAGAGATATTCTAAATGTAGCAGAAGAATCTAAATGTAATAGAAGACTATCAGCAAGTCTTCTTGCTTAGTCATCTCTTCTTTCAAGGTTGCAGCGTAGGGACAAAGTGCCTCTGATATTCTAAAGATAAAGGAACACACACCATGCCTTTCTCATGCCCGAGGACACAGTGAGTCATAACAAGATGCTAAAGTTTGCTGGAAACATCATCTCTCTGGCCTGTTAGACCTACCATCATTCACAATCAGCTGTGTCATCTCCAGATGTGATTTTTTGCTATAAGTCACCAACGTATAGTTTGAGCTGGGAAGCACATTCATATTGGTGAGTTACCTGTTATTGGAACAAATCATATTTAGGTAATTCTTTTGTGACTGATCTCAGAGTTTGTTTTGAACCAACCTTTAAGTTATTGCAAAACTTAGGACATTTTTGTTGAGAGTGTGTGTATGTGAGTGTGTGTATTAAAAAAAAAAAAAAAAAAAAGAGTTTTGTTCGACAGAGAGAAAAATAGAACCTCCTACCCTTTCATGTAGAGAAGAAAAGATAACAGAAAAATATATGCCTTTTGTCATAACAACAAGAAAAAGTAATTTATTATCTTGGGTTTAGGGTTAGTATCTTTTTATTTTCTATTACTATATTAGGTAATATCCTTTTATTTTCTATTACTTTATAACAAAGCATTCCAAAACAGAATGGCTTAAAGCAACAACATATATTTTCTTCACTTGTATCTGGGCAGAGTGCAATCAGCAGAACAGCTTGGTCCACTTCACTTCAGAGCTGGGGTGACTTCAAGGTTAGGGCTTCAGTCACCTGAAGCTGAGTCCTCACCACACACAGACGGTTATGTGGCCAGTACACCTTTGCACGTGGACTCTAAATGTGGCAGCTTGGCTTTCTCACAGAGTGTTGGAAGTATTCCAAGGGCAAGCATTGAGAAAAAGAGGGGGCAGAGAGAAAGAGCGTCAAAGAAGCAAAGCTTTATCACCTTCAATACATTTTTTAAATGAACACTTGCAAATAAGATTCAAATTAATAAATTTGCTAAAAATTCCTTCTCTTTCCTAAAATTTATTTTTTATGTTTCTAAACTAGACAAATTCCCTATTACTAATGTTTTTAGGTCACAAGAAAATGTATCTTTGTTTTTTCATTATTATAAAAAATAAAGGCATCAAATCTGATTTAAAGCTAACCTCTTATGATTTTACCTGAAGATTATTTTGCCAGGGATATGAGGCAACATTTGCTCACTCATTATTCCACAATATTTAGTGTATCTATCAAACTTTGCATTCCACTCCCTCTATGACACAGCACACTTTGATTCATTTTATCGCACTAATAAAGAATTCTTGGACAAGAGACAAAGAAACATCTAACTGGTTTTACAACCCTTTTACTTCCTGTAAAATATCATTCTAGAAAATATTTAGGTGATACAGTGCTTGGTCCCTTCTCCTTTCCTATAAGTCCACATGGTTCTAGCCTCCAAAGGTAACTCTGGGGTTGGGAGTAATGGGAAAGGTATTGTCCAAACTCAGCTCATTTTCTACAAGACTCAAGAGGTAGCTTTTCAAGAGTTGATACCTGGGGAGGAAATGTGCTAAATTTTTGCCTTTTTTTATTTTAAAAGTTGAAGGAGAGATATCCCGCCATCCCCAAATTTTAAAATAAAAAAAATTAGAAATCAAAGTGCATGGATTCTATATAAAGAAGGGTTTTTCTTTTTCCTTTCTTTCTTTCTTTCTTTTTTTCTTTTTTTTTCCCCAGTAAGAAAGACTATTCAAGGAGAGGGAGGCTACTACAATGGAGTATTAGAGTAGTGGAGAGACATTTGGCTTGATTCCTGAAGAAGAACTTTTTTCTTTTTTTAAATCTTTTTATTTGTTTTATGTGTGTGTGTGTGTGTGTGGGTGTGTGTGTGTATATATATATATATTTTTTTTTTTTTTTAGGCATCATCTCACTCTGTCACTCTGGGTAGAGTACCCTGGCATCATAGCTCATAGAAACCTCAAACTCTTGGGCTCAAGTGATCTTCTTGCCTCAGCTTCCCAAGTAGCTGGGCCTATAGGAGCCCACCTGTAGTTTTTCTATTTTTAGTAGAGACAGGGTCTCTCTCTTGCTCAGGCTGAAGAATTCCTAACGAGAATATAGGGCCAGGCGAGGTGGCTCACGCCTGTAATCCTAGCACTCTGGGAGGCCCAGGTGGGTGGATTGCCTGAGTTCAGGAGTACGAGAGCAGTCTGAGCAAGACCCCATCTCTACTCAAAATAGAAAAACTAGCTGAGCATTGTAGTGGCACCTGTAGTCTCAGCTACTGGGTTGCTGAAGCCCAAGAGTTTGATGCCGCAGCACTCTACCTATGAGTGAGACAAAAGAGAGAGAGAGAGAGAGAGAATACAAATTATTACAAATTTCCTCTGAGGCACATGTTCAATCTCCCCCTAAGAGGAGGCACATATACTTTGTACTTTGCTTAAAAATTATTTTTTACCCAACACATAAGACTGTCTTGCCCTTTCCCTGTCTAACAAACAAGAATG
This sequence comes from Loris lydekkerianus, assembly GCA_963574355.1. NCBI lineage: Eukaryota > Metazoa > Chordata > Mammalia > Primates > Lorisidae > Loris > Loris lydekkerianus. Next base: position 58,837 of record CAUYPK010163421.1, read on the forward strand.
AGTTTATAAAAATACCAACATCTAAGGTACATAAATAAATGTCAAGATAATCTGACATCCCACACCAATTAGTAAGAAGTTTGGATATTAAGTTGGTGAATGGGTGCTTCAAGTGATATACAAAAATGGGTTGTTCCTGAGTTAGGTTCAAGCCTGCTTGACTCAAGAGGGTCTCTGGCTCCCCGGGACACTGTCTTCAGTGTGAAGTTCCTACCAAGTGTCCTTAAGAACATCTCAGGTATAGGGAGGCTGAGGAACTGAAGGAACTCATATCCTAAAACTCTTTTGAGTTCAAGAAGAACATAAGGAAATATTGTCTTCAGTGTCAGGGGACTAAGGATGGTTTAAAAAGAACTTAGAGTAGGACGCTTCAGATAATTTGGAGGAAGAAAATACTAAGACTGAGATCTAAGTAATACCTATTAAATAGAAGACTATAATTTATTATCAAATCCAGGAAACTTACACCACTAATAACTATGGTGGAAAAATATACATAAACTGTGAGTATCTGGGGTAAACTGAAAGTGTGGCCATCCTAAAAATCAGATGACACTTCTGGTTGATTTTGCCCATACTGAACTCTCTACAGAGAGCAAATGCTAAGCACTGGGGAAGGCATAAAAAAAAAAGAAGGCAGCTATAAACAAAAACATAGCTATTATAAAAGATGTGTGCAATACAAACTATAGAAAACCTAAATCATATTATAGTATGTGGCCATGTACTCTTTTTTTTAAACCCATAGTCATTTATGTATTTCTAATCTTAACTATATTCAAACTAATATACTGTGTTTCCAAAATTAAAGTTACAATACTAGCTTTTCTATGTTATCTTGAATTATTAGAAACACTCTAGAGGTCATAAAATTTTACTAAGTGGCAATATTTTAATTTTCTAAGCCATCCTTCCTTCTCCTAATAACTAAATTATTTTAAAAAAATTTTCCAGTAATCTTTTTTTTAATTAAATCATAGCTGTGTACATTAATGGAATTATGGGGTACAATGTGCTGGTTTTATATACAATTTGAAAAATTAGTGAACATCTTTGTATGCAGTACTCTTTTCTCCTGAAATGTGTTTTCCACTTGAGATCCCTAAAAAAGGTGAATACTGCATGAAACATTTCTAAGGTTTTCGCTATTTCCAATTTATCTTTGTTCCTGAAAAATGTTGAACTGACATTCTACCAGTAATCTTTGAATACATCTATTTTACCATATTTTCAACCACCTGGAGTATTAGCAATTAAAGTTATGCTTTTTCTAAATGAAAAATCATTACTGTTTCAACTTATTCTTTGCAAATGAGGCTGAGAATTTTTCCATTCTTGTACTGATTGGTTATATTTTCTATGGTACAGCAGCACTGAACTTGTTGGTTTCAGGATTATTTTACATTTTTAATGTTTGAAGACTTCAGACCTTTTGTGTACATAGGTTATATCTTTTGATAATTTACCATATTATAAATAAGTGCTGAGATGTTGTAAAACAAGCCCTTAATTCATTGAATAATAATTAACCTATTACATGTTATCACAAATAACATTTAAAAAAAAAGAGTTGCCAAAGCAAAAAATTATCTAGAAGAGGGACATTGTTTTACAATTTTACAAATATTTTTAATAGATTTAATAAAAGACAACTGGCAGAACAGGGAGCCAAGGCAGATGATGAGAGATTCGGTTGCTGAAACATCCCAGCTGGAAGGTGGACTGTTGGATTGAGTATTGCAGAGAGCAGTTGCAGCTCAGGTGGGGATCGCAGGGAGAGACAACAGAGATGTCTGGGGACCCCACCGAGCAAAACTGCTAAGTTGAGAAAGAAGAGGATACAGAGGGAAAAAATAGCAGCGTGGTCCGAACCCACAGAGGCTCAGCTCCGTGAGAGAGGCGCCTAAGTGCCTTTCAGTGAACAGCGGGACACAAAATACATTGGAGCCCCTTCCACCCTCCGTGAGCCCAGGCACAGTGTCTCCACAGGAAAAGCAGGGTGAACCAGCAAACCCCAGGAATGTGGGTATCCAAAAGGAACCTTTCATGGGAGAGCACCGCAGGAGACCTGAGTGCCGCCTTCCTTACACCTCAGCCAGGGGCACTCCTCTTACACCTAGACGGTCCCTCCACTGCACCTCCTCTGTTCGCAGCTTCAGCTCTGGCGGTTGGTCAGGCAACCCCTGGAGAGAGTACCGTGAATCCGGCAGCCCAGGAGGGACTGCTTCCCTGTCAGTGTGCGTTCCCAGCCAACCTCACCAGAGGGAGCTGGCTGCCATAATTTGGGAACTTCCTGCCCGCTGGCCTCTGGGATTGAGGTGGATGGATCTCTGGTGGATTAGCCACCTGACGGGACCTCTTGACCCTGGGATACGAGAGAGAGTGTTGCAGGGACAGCAGGGAGATCTCTGTCCTGGGATTGGGAAGTGAGGAAATCCTGGGGACATATTCAATGGGACAATGTGGATGGATCCTGAGGAATGGGTTTCTGTGAGCATGGCAACCCCCCACTCCCACTGGAGAAACCTTATATTGGGTAGGGACAGGGGTGGAGCACTTGGAGTGAATTATACTAGCCCCTGCATCCTGTGGCAACCAAATGCCTTGGGCACACTTGTTGAAAGGGAGCAGCGGCTTCTCCCCACCAATTGGTTATAATGGGGAGTGCAGCTCCACTCTTCCTAGTGGAGGAGTGCCCCTGGCCGAGGCCTCTGCAGATACAGAGGCCTACCTCTCTCCAGTTGAGGTGTTGTGCTAGAACAGGAGTGCACAATTGGAGAACTCCCTACCTGCCAGTGTTCTGCACAGACTCATGTTAGTGGGTCCCACACAGGCACTAAGGGGAAATTCAAGAACAGGTCTTGAGTGATGAGGGAACTCATGAAGACTGCTCTGATGAGAAAGTGGTGTGCAGTTCCAGGGAGAAGCAATTAGGAAGGGTGCTCACCCCACCCTGCAGAGAAACTGCACTAGTGGACAAAAGCAGAGTCCGGCCCCCGGGACTTAGCTGTCAGGCATTTAGACCTCTCACTGGGGAACAGCTTTCCTAGTTTGAAGAGATACCCCTTAACTAACATCATACCAACAATTCCCCCAATGGCCAAAAACGCAAAAGCCCCCCTTGGCTTTGCAAAGCCTTCCAGGCTCTCTCAATCCAGGCACAATCTGTTTTACTATTTCCCTTAACACAGGGGGAATAGAGATCAAGCAACCCCACCTGGGGGACAAGAGCTTACCACGGGCACAAAAGAACATCTCAGCAACTGGCTCTTCTAGCACGTCAATCAAGGCCAGGGTTAACAAAAGAATAATGGCCAACCTGCTAGCTAAGCATAGCAGGTTCCAAATCAATCAAACAGGGGTTGGCTGATTCCTACTCAAAAGTACCACCCACCATCTCTCGAGATTAAGCTAAGGCACCTAATTTATTGCATACTATTGGGAAAATGTGAAGACAGCAGATCAGATGTAACCCAAAAAGTTCATCAAACCTGCCAGAACTCCCCACAGGGAACTCAGGACCAGCACTTCTCTCCCTGCGGTGGTTAGCAATCCTTCTTCAGGGACCTGGAGACAGGCTCATAAGCCAAGCCTAGCACCTCCTCATGTCAATCAAGAGGTCAAGTGAGAAGGAATCACCTGAAAGAATTTGGAAACATAACAAATAAACAAGGATTTTTTTTTTTTTTATGAGAAAGGATTTCTCTTATTTTTAATAAGAAAGGATACCCCCCCCCCCAAAAAAAAGTCCTTACCAATAGATACCAACCAAAACAAAAATATTGAAGAATTTTGGATATGGATTGTAAAGAAGCTCAGTGAAATACAGGACAAAATAGAAACTCAAAACAAAGAAACCATAAAACCATGTAGGAAATGAAGGAAAAAATTGCTAAAGAAATATGATTATTTAAAAAATTAAACAGAACTTGTAGAGATAAAAAAAATAATTCAAGAAAATATACAGCATAGTGGAAAGTCTTAAGAATAGGCTAGATTAGGCAGAAAAAATCTCAGAAATTGAAGATAACACCTTTCACCTCAGTCAGTGAAAGAGAAAGAACAGAGAAATAAAAGGAAGAAAGCCTACAAGAAACCGAATTATGTTAAGAGGCTTAACATAAGAATCCTAGGCAGCCCTGAGGGTGAAGAAGAAAATGCCCAATGGTTATTAGGGGAATAATTGAAGAAAATTTCTCTGGTTTTCCTAGAAATCTAGATATCCATGTACAAAAAGCTCAACAGGTTCCTGTGAGAGTCATCACAAAGAAGCAATCATCATGACACAGTCATCAGACTGTCTAAAGTTAACACAAAAAAGAAACTTCCATAGATAAAAGGTGAAAGCACCAGGTAACTTAACAAGGAAAACCCATCAGACTAACTGCAGACTTCTCAACTGAGACCTTAAACGTAGAATGGACTGGGGCCCTATTTTCAGTCTTTGTAAACAGAGTAATGACCAACATAGAATTTTGTATTCTGCAAAGCTATTTGTTGTATGAGGAAAAAATGAATACCTTCTCAGACAAGATAATGCTGAGGAAATTTGTCAAGATTAGACCTGCCCTACAGGAAGTGCTCAGGTCTGCATTATACACTGATTAGCATAATAGACACCCCAAAGCATAAAATCACCCAAAAGGTGAAGTGCAGAGCACAGACACCATAATTGCTCAAGATATAAAACAAAGCAATAAAATTCTACTGAACAGGATGAACAGAATTCCACTTATCAATTCTTTCAATAAAAGTGAATGGGTTGGATTTCCCACTCAAGAGACATAGACTGGCTGAATGGATAAAAAAAAACATAAGCCAGGAAATACATCTAACCCAAAAGAACTCATTCAGACACATGGTGAAGGGATGGAAAGCAATATTCCACACAAATGGAAATCAAAAGAAAGCTGGCATAGCCATTCTCATATCAGGTAACATAGACTTCAAATCAGTGAATGCAAAGAAAGACAAAGATATTCACTATATAATGGTGAAGGAAACAATTCAACAAGAAGACTTAACAATTCTACCATGTATCTTCTCATACTACAGTGCAATAAAATTAGAAATTACTTCTAACAGAAAGATTCAAATCTACACAGTCAAGGAAATTAACCTATTGCTGAATGATTATTGGGGCAGGGGGGAAATTAAGATGGAAATCAAAAGATTGTTTCAATTAAATGACAAGACAAAAAATTATCAACATCTGTGGGATTTAGTGAAAATAGTTCTAAGAGAAAAAGGCATGGTCTTAAATACCTACATCAAAAAGACAAGAGACCACAAACCAAAAATCTAAGGAATCATCTGAAGGTATTAGAAAAGGAAGAGCAAACCAATCCCAAACTTAGAAAAAGAATAGAAACAAGTAAGGTCAGAGCAAAACTAAATGAAATCAATAACAGAAGAATTATACATAAGATTAATGAAACAAAAACTTGGTTCTTTGAAAAGAAACAGAAAAGAAAGGATCCTAACAAACTCAATCAGAAATGAAAAAGGAGATATTACAACTAATACCATGAAAATACAAAATGTCATCTCTGAATATTATAAAAATATCTATGCTCATAATCTTGAAAATGTGGAGGGAATTGGACAAATTCTTGGAAACAAACTAACTGTCTAGGGTTAAGCAAGAAGAAGTATAACTCCTGGAAAGACAAATAATAACTTATGAAATGAAGCAGCAATAAAAAGTCTTCCAACAAAAGAAAGACCCAGACAACCCAGTATCATACCCAATTTTACTGGCCCTACAAGCAAGGACTGGTACCTATACTGCAGAAATTATTTCATAAAATTGAGAAATCATTCGATGAAACCAATATCACCTTGATACTAAAGCTAGAAAATGATACAACAAAAACATTAACTACAGACCAATATCCTTTATGAATATAGATGTAAAAATTGTCAGTAAAATTCTAACAATTTGAATTCAACAACTTATCAAAAGATCAGTTCAGCATGACCAGCTGATTTCATCCAAGGGATGCAAAGATAGCTTAACATATGCAAATCCATAAATGTGATTTATCACAAAAACAGAAGCAAAAACAAAAACCAAATGATCATCTCAATAGATGCAGAAAAAGCATTTGACAAAATATGGGACCCTCTTATGATAATAAGTATTAACAAAATAGCCAGAAGGGGAACACACCTCAAAATTATAAAAGCCCTATCTGAAAAATCCAAAGCCAACATCATACTGAATGGAGAATAATTGAAAGCATTCCTCTTAGAACTGGAACTAGAAAAGGTTGCCCATTGTCACCACTTCTATTCAACACAGTGCTGCAAGTCCTAGCTAGAGCAGTTAGGCAAGAGAGGAAAATCAAAGTATCCAAGTGGAGGAAGAAGAGGTCAAACCATTGCTCTTTGCTGATGTTATGATTTTGTATCTAGAAAATCCAAAAGACTCCCAGAATTGATACACAAATTCAGCAGAGTCTCAGGTTACAAAATCAATGTACACAAATCAGTAAGTAGCATTGCTATACACCACCAGTCAAGCAGAGAATCAAATCAAAGACTCACTACCTTTTACAACAGTAACAAAAAAAAAAATAAAATATCTAGGGAAATATTTAACAAAGCAGGTGCAAAACCTCTATCTACAGTGAGAACTACAAATAACTGATGGAAGAAACTGCAGAGAATGTAAACAAATGGAAAAACATGTCATGCTTACAGATCAGCAGAATTAACATTGTTAAAATGTCTATTCTATATCACCCAATATAATTTACAGAGTCAATGTAATCCCCATTAAAATACCAATGTCATTTTTGCATGTCTAGAAAAAAATAGTTCTAAACTTTATACAGAACTAGAAAAGAACCTGAATAGCCAATTCAACCTTACATAAAAGGAATAATTTGGGAGGCATCACTTTACCGGACTTCAAGTTATGCTATAAGGCTATTGCAACCAAAAAGCATGGTAATGGCATAAAACAGAGACCAATAGGTCAGAACAGAAAACCCAGATATAAAACCATTCTCATGTTGCCATCTGATCTTTGACAAAGCAGACATTAACATACACTGGAGAAAAGAATTCCCAGTCAGTCAATGATGCTGGAAGAATTGGATACTCACAGGTAGAAAGTCGAAATTGGATCTGCACCTATCACTTCTCACAAAAATTAATTCATGATGGATAATAGACTTAAACTTAAGGCATAAGAGTATAATAACTCTAGAAGAAAATATTGGAGAAAACTCCTATAGATATCAACCAAGGCAAAGAATTTATGAAAACTACCCCAAAGGCAATTACAGCAACAACAAAAATTAATGCATGGGTCTTGATTGAATTAAAAAGTTTATGCACTTGGGTGATGCCTCTGGCTCAAAGGAGTGGTGTGCCGGCCCCATATACAGGAGGTGGTGGGTGCAAACCTAGCCCTGGCCAAAAAAAAAAAAAAAAAAAAAAAAAATGTTCATGCACAACCAAGGAAACAATCAACAGAGCAAACAGACAATCCAAAGAATGGGAAAAAATATTTCCCATGCTATAAATTCTTTAAAGAGCTAATACCATCTATAAAAACTCAAGCAAATAAGTAAGAAAAAAACAAACAACCCCCTAAGAAAGTGGGGAAAAGATATGAACAAAAACGTTTCAAAGGAATATAGACTAATGGCCAATAAACATACAAAGAAGGCTCAAGTTCTGTGAAAATCAGGACAATGCAAATCAAAATCACAGTGAAATATTAAATTCTAGTGAGAACTGCTTTTATCAAAAAGTCCCAACACCAGATGCTGGCATGGATGTGGAGAGAAAGGAACACTTACACTATTGTTGCTAAGACTACAAACTAGGACAACCTCTACAGAAAGAAGTGTAGAAATACTTAAAAGAATTAAAAGTAGACTTATCATTTAATCTAGAAAACCCCTCCTGGATATTTTTTCAAAGGGACAAAGTAATTTTATAAAAAACATTTGTGTACTCAAATGTTTATTGTAGCATGAATTCACAATCACAAAGATGTGAAACCAAACCAAGTGTCCATTATTTCATAAGTAGATTAATAGAATGTATATGTACACTATACAGTACATTACTTAGCCATAAAAAATGGTGAACTGATACCTATTTTAACAACCCGGATAGAACTGGACACCATTTTCCTAAGTGAAGTATCACAAAAATGGAAAAACACCCTATGTACTCACTGTTTGATTGGAACTAATTGATCAACAGTCGTGCACACATGGAAGTGAAACGCAAGGGAAATCAAGCAGGCAGGAAGGAGTGAAGAGGATGGGTGTACTCACATTTAATAGGTATAATGAACACTACCCGGGCACTATAACTTTGACTCAAACTGTATAATAACAAATGATGTAACATTTGTACCCCCATAATATTCTGAAAGAAAAAGAGAACTGTATTCTCATATCTGCTTTGGATTCATTCTGTTGCAATGTGTTTCTTTCATTAAATGATATGGAAAAAAAACTCACCCTCTCATACATGGCAGGAGGAAAGAGGGGATATTTTAGTATTCTTTTCAGAAATATATAGATCAGGGGTGTTTAACGTGCAGCCCGTGGGCTGCATGCTGATTTGGGAGTACTTTTTTTGCTTATCTGTGGTGTCAGCTATCACAAAAACTATGCACACATCTTTTTATATTTGCTAATCAGCTTTAATTAGTGTTTGCATATTTAATGTGTGGCCCAAGAGAACACTTTATCTTCCGATGTGCAGCAGAGGAAGCAAAAAGGTTGGACACCCTTGATGCAGATATTCTGTTTTAATGCTACACCAAAAATATTCAACAAGTGATTGTTACTTAAAGGTTAATTTCAAATAATAATGTGAAATTATATTAATAAAACCTTAGTGTTCTTTTTACTAAAATTCATTGGTGTTTCTAACTTTTTCAATGGATTTTTTATACATGCATGATTCTAAAATATTATGTCCGAATGTATAGATAATATTCGTTCACCGAGTTATGCAGATCTTTTAAATACTACCCTATTTCATTATATAATGTCAAAACCTCACATTTGTTAATATCACCGCCAACGTCATCAGGGAAGTCTTTAATAACTGGAAAGCTGGCAAGCTTATGGTAGTAATTACATATTTTCCAATATTCTAATTTTTGCTTGAATACTCAAATGTTATCATTGGCACAAATACAATTGTTTTCCTTCAAGTGACAAGCTCGCTTCATTGAGTTTCAAGAAAATGTCTGCCAAATATGTAAGTCTAAATAAATACAATTTGTCTGTCACTTGTTTCAAATAAAAATGTTATTCCATAAAAAAAAAAAAATGGCTAGTTCAGTTTACAACAGTAAGAATCACAAAGTGCTTTCTTGAGATACTATTATGCTTTGGGATTAAATAAAAGTTCTTCATGTATATTTGCCATTTTGAAACAGTATTTGCAAGTATGTGTTCAAGGACCATAAAGGGCATCACTCTTTAATAATATTGGACTTTTCATTTTGCTTTATTTTGTTTTGTTTTGTTTATTAACAGTGAATAGCAGTGAAAAAATGTGATTACTAGTTAGGTGGTCACTGAGCGTCTATAGATAGAACATTGAAATTATTGCTAAGGTGAGTTTTTAATTCCATATCTTCTGCTCATTTTCCCATTAGTGATTTCCTGGGTATAGGCTCATTATATGCTATATGCATTAAGCTTTTGTCATGACATTAGCTATTGAAATATTTACTGTTTATTTTTGCATTAGAATTTTGGTACTGTAGAAAAGAAAAAAGAAAAAAAAGAATTTTGATAATGTTCTTATTTTTTTATGTACAGATTTTAAAATATTTTATGTTTTTTTTTCTTTTTTTTTTAAATTAAATCATAGCTGGGCACATTAATGTGATCATGGGGCACCATACGCTGGTTTTATAGACCATTTGACATATTTTCATCACACTGGTTAACATAGCCTTCCTGGCATTTTCTTCGTTATTGTGTTAAGACATTTATATTCTACATTTAGTAAGTTTCACATGTACCCTTGTAAGATGCACCGTAGGTGTGGTCCCACCAATTACCCTTCCTCCATCCATTCT
>CAUYPK010163422.1:0-29313 GCA_963574355.1 Loris lydekkerianus
TGTTTATTGCTTTTGTTTTACATATTGACTTTCAGGATGAGATAGCTTTAAAAATGTAAGCTAGAATGCTTAAGAAAAATGTTAGGAAATCATAAATCTACATAGTTACTATTTAATTTATTTTCTTGGATTTGAAACATGGTGTTACACATATTAATTTGTAAAGGATTGTACATGAAATGCAAGTTTTCCAGTTATGCCATGAATTTTCTATCTTTTTTTTTTGAGTTGTATTTAACGTCACATGTGTTTAACCACAGTTTTCACAGTGGTAGAGGCCCAAATAAGGAGAAAAGCTTCTAGATTTCACTAGCTGTCACCATCAAGGTTCTTGACACTGCAAACCCCAGCACACAGTACATAACCACAGACAGGACTGAGTGGGTTTTGACAACCTCTCACATAACTGTGCGCGCTCAGGCGTCACACTTCACATTCCCTGAGACACTTCCAGGCACAGAGTGCCCTCTGATATTTTCTAGTCTATTGTTTTGTTTAACTGATGGCCATAACCTATTACAAAGCTCTCCTAGTCCAGTGGCACAGAGACTACTTCACAGGGAAGGGCCAGAGTCGCAGTTCAGTACACTTAAGGGAGCAGTGGGCAACCCTGGTGGGGGAGGAAAGAATGGGGAGTCTGGGAGATCAGTGGACAGTACTGGAGGGTGGGGGTCAGTCCTGTGAAGTGGTAGGATCATACTTGGGTTAGAGGAGGACAAGAGAATCGTTCTCTCGCTGAGGAAGACGTCAGATCAGGCCACATGCAAAGCTCCTCTTCCTAATCTAAGTAAGACCTTATTCATCAAAATAAATACTTACCACATCTATAAAAGCAAAGCCTGCCAGGCTGCAGTGCACTACCCTGTCCTGCCCCCACCTACCTGGAACACGAGAACACCCATGTGGGAAACCGCCAGGTTGATCTTGGAGCCTTCTCTGTCAGAAGCTGTGTGGAATCTGATGCCATACATTTCTAACTTGCGAGCAATTTCAAGTACCTGGAAATCTGACTCAGCAGGCGTCTGGCCCCTATAATGAAGGCGAGTACAAGCATATCACTAAGAACACTCAATTTCTGAAAAAGTCAAAAGATATTAGAGAAGTGATCAGGAGAACAAACAAAACAATAAACAAACGAGGAAAGCTTTGGTTTTCAGTTAGATCATGCACCACCAACACATTTACCCATAAAATCAACACGCCAAACCTGCAGGCAAAGAGATCATCACTGTCCTTCTCTTCTATAATTTACTTCATAATAGGTGATTGTTTCTTCTGTACTCATTAGATACTTGGCCTTACGACTTGATAATGACAGGGTCATATGCAAACATATGCAGACACAAATATTAAATCAGAGGAAACACCACAGATAATTTTATTAAACCCATTTCAATGCTTTAAAAAAGTATTTTTAGGGCGATGCCTGTGCTCAGCGGGTAGGGTTCCGGCCCCATATACTGAAGGTGGCGGGTTCAAACCCTGCCCCAGCCAAACTGCAATAAAAAATAGCTGGGCATTGTGGTGGGCGCCTGTAGTTCCAGCTACTTGGGAGGCTGAGACAAAAGAATTGCCTAAGCCAAGGAGTTGGAGGTTGCTATGAGCTGTGTGATGCCACGGCACTCTATTGAGGGCTATAAAGTGAGACTCTCTCTACAAAAAAAAAAAAAAAAAAAATTATTTTCATAATGTGCATTTTTAACTATCAGAATATACTTGTGTGCTAGGTGCCAAGTGGCTATGAGCCCAGCACTTTGGGAGGCAAAAGTGAGAGAATCATTTGAGGCCAGGAGTTGGAGGTTGCAGTGAGCTATGATGATGCCACTTGCACTCTGGCCCTAGTGACAGAGTGAGACTTTCTCTCAAAAACAAAACAAAACAAGAACAAAAACACTTTTGTAAGAATGACAAAGTCAAATAAAAATATCATTGCCTAAACAGTTAGTTTTATCCACATAAAGGTCTCCCAGTTCATGACACACTTATCAAGCCCGTGGCTAATGATGGCGTGGCAGGGAACAGATAGCACAGGGCACCACTGAACAGCTGGGAAGATGCCTCTCTGGGGTTCCAGGTTCAATGCCGTTAAGTCTTTTTTCCCTTTTCTTTGCTGTATCTACTGTGAGAATGAAGACCATTGCCAGCAATCAGACCATCAACATTCCAGAAAATGTTGAAACCACTCTCAAGGGATGGACGTTACAGTGGAGGGTCCCAGAGGAGCCCTGCAGAGGGGCTGCAACCACGTTGATGTAGACTCGGTCTCCCTGGAAAGAAAAAGAGGCTCCGGGTTTACAGATGGTGGGAAACTAGAAAGGAGCTGGCTACTGTTTGCACTGTAATCACGTATCAAATGTGATCAAGGTGTCACACTGGGCTTCTGTTACAAGGTCTGTGCATGGTCACTTCTCCATCAACGTGTCATCTGAGAGAAGGGTCTCGTTGAAATATGATATTTTGGGGGTGAAAAATAGATCCGCAGGGTTTGGATGAGACCAGGTGTCACCTGTTCAGTATCTCAAGTCTAGAAAGATGATGAGTCAACTCTTGGAAGAAACAACATTGAGCTTGTTTCAAATTCAGTTGCTTTGATCCAGCAAGCCACAAAGTTAAAAACAAGGATATCAGACAAATTTTGGACGATACCTATGTCTTTGAAAAAGGAACAGTTCAGCAGGCTGATGAGTAAGATCTAAGAGTTGTCCAGCTCCATCAAGATGCCAGGTGATTCGTAAGACCCATTTGTAATTTTAATGATGCAGTTCATTTCTTCCCTTATTTCCAAATGCCTGTTTTTTTTTGTTGTTGTTGTTGTTGTTGCAGATTTTGGCCAGGGCTGGGTTTGAACCCACCACCTCAGGTATACGGGGCTGGAGCCCTACTTCTTGAGCCCCAGGTGCCACCCAAATGCCTAAGGTTTTGAACCTTTAAGAAATAATGCAACTATCTGGATTATGCCATTCCTGTGATTTCTATTCTTGGACTAAAATTTCCATTTTTGGAATACTACATAGACACCTATCACCTATCAATTTTAATCATCATTGTCAATAAGAAGGAACATCTAGTAGGTGGCATAACCGCTTTCTAAGAAGTTCTAATTCTGGAAGTTATACTTATTTGTAAATCTACCTGTGAAGATTTTTTATTTTTTTCCTTCTTTTTAACCGTCTATGGCTGGCTTTCCATAGATCCCAGCAACAGAGTTCTCTAACGCCTATGGAGTGAGCCCTGACGCAGAAGCTGGCTGTCCATGCACGGATGTGCACTGGTCTGTGGCTGAGGGGCGGCTTTCTGGCCTCACCTTGTTTCCCAGGATAAGTTGGGGGAAGCTCTGTGCCAGATGGCAGAAGACTGGTTATCTGAGGCCAAGTGAGGCTCCCACGGCGCTGCCATATCGTTCCGCCTGGGCGGGATTCTGACTTAGAGGTGTTCGCCCCATTGGCTCCTCAGCCAAGCACGTACACCAAATGTCTGAACCTGTGGTTCCTCTCGTACTGAGCAGGATTACCATGGCAACAACACATCACCAGTAGGGTAAAACTAACCTGCCTCACGACGGTCTAAACCCAGCTCACGTTCCCTATTAGTGGGTGAACAATCCAACGCTTGGTGAATTCTGCTTCACAATGATAGGAAGAGCCGACACGGAAGGATCAAAAAGCAACGTCGCTATGAACGCTTGGCCGTCCAAGCCAGTTATCCCGGAGGTAACTTCTCAGAAGGGTCAGGAGGCTGTGTTTGCATGGTCTGTTTTAAATACAGATTTCTACTTTTCAATGTATACGTCAATAATCCACTTATGGAGAGGAACCAGGAGTTTGGTGTCTGAAGAAAATTTGTACCTTCAGAAACCTAGGACATATTTCAGAAATCTTCAGCAGTCAGGAAATCTCCATTTGAAAGGACGAGTAAATAATATTTAACTATTTATTTCACATTAAGTTTGTACATCTACAGAAACACCATTATGCACCCCCAATTTTGAATAGCCAACTTTCAAATCCTTTTTTTCAGTCTCAAAGACCCAAAATAAATTTGGTAAAGTCAAGAAAAACACTTCTTTAATGTCCTGTTCAGTGACTTTAACGGTGTAAGAAATTTATGACTAAATAAGGTATAATGTTATTGTTAGTCAGTTCTGTGTCACCACAGAGGAAATACCTGACACCAGTAACTCATAAAGACAAGGGGCTTATGTGGCTCCTGGCCCTGCATCTGTACAAATAGGGCAGCAGTATCTGCTTCTGGTCAGCACTCAGGGAGCTTCCAAGCAATGTGGAAGGTAAAGGGGAGCAGGTGTGTCCTGTGGTGTGAGTACAGCAAGTGAAGGGAGGGTGTCCACGCTCTTTCATTTATGTGTATATATATATTTATTTATTTTTGAGACAGAGTCTCACTATGTTGCCCTTTGTAGAGTGCTGTGATATCACAGCTCACAGCAACCTCAAACTCTGGGGCTTAAGGGATTCTCTTGCCTCAGCCTCCCAAGTAGCTTGGACTACAGGTGCCCACCGCAACACCTGGCTATTTTTTTTGTTGCAGTTGTCACTGTTGATTTTAGCTGGTCCGGCTAGTTTGAACCCGCCAGCCTCAGTGCATGTGGCTGGTGCCCTACCCATTGGGCAACGGGCACTGCCCTCCCAACCTCTTTTAAATAATGGCTCTCTCATGAGCTAACAGAACAAGAACTCACTGCCCACTGCAGGAGGGCAGCATGTGCTAGGACCCAAATACCTCTCACTAGGCTCCGCATCCACCCTTTTCAACATGAAATTTGGGGAAGGGCTATGTATCTAAACTATATCAATTGTCTTAAAAAAAAAAAAAAGAATAATTAAAGGAAAAGGCTGTGCAATAAGCCCTTTTTTTTTTTTTTTTTTTGAGACAGAGCCTCAAGCTCTCACCCTGGGTAGAGTGCCAGGGCATCACAGCTCACAGCAACCTCCAACTCCCGGGCTCAAGCAATTCTCCTGCCTCCGCATCCCAAGTAGCTGGGACTACAGGAGCCCGCCACAACGCCCGGCTATTTTTTGGTTGCAGCCATCACCGTTGTTTCCTGGGTCCAGGCTGGATTCGAACTTGCCAGTTTAGGTGCATGTGACTGGCGCCTTAGCCACTTGAACCACAGGCGCCAAGCCTGCAATAAGCCTTTGATGCCTGTGGTAGACACAGTCAGCGCATAAACTCAGTGAGTGCCAGAGACACACAGCCAAGCTTCCTGGCTCCCCAGGATCCAGGGTTATCCCTGCATAGGGCAGAGCACTTGACCCACCCTTCTCATATTGGCTTTTTAGAGTTTTTAGAGCATGTTCTTTAAGACACACACATTCACAGGCACACATATAGCATACATACAGAGGCACATACACGCACAGGCACAAGTGTGTATACACATGACCACAGCACACAACCCACATACAAGCACAAACACGCATACACAAGCCACCCAAACCCATGCACAAGATAGCATTGAACACATGTAAGCGTTTTTGTGCACACAAACATACCTGCATATACACAAGTACCCTGAGGTCTAACTCTTTGGTCCCTTCCACAGGTGGACTTCACAAGGTAACACTTCACTGCACTCTCAGTGCACCTGAACTCAGAATCCACCCTCAGCACTCACTGAAGCTGAAAGCCACAGCCACCACTTTACTGGGAAGCTCACAGACACGCTCATGTCCCACCTCCCAGGCCTGCTGATACCCTCACCCCGAGGCGCTGTGGCTGCTTCCCAAAAACCCTCTCCTGGAACCTCTGTGCCCCCTGCTCCTGGCTGTTCAGGGCTTTGTGGGCACCTCCCCTTTACTCAGCCTCTCAAGGCTAGCTCTGCGGGGTTCCTCCAGGGTTTACCTCTCTTCCCTGTCTGCATCCACCCTCTCTGTAACTCATCTCATCACTGCGTGTGCCTACCTGCAGACAATGCTCTCTCCATCATCCCCAATCCATCCGTCACATGCTTCCCAGTACAGTCCCTAAAACACGTGTGCTCACATCTGGCCCACTCTGTGTCTCAGCAGGGAAGACCCTCTCCCCAGCTCCAGGAATAAATCCTGAACCAGTAACCCTCCTGGAGGGAAGGGCCTGTAACTCAGGCTGACACAGAGAGAGGACCCTTGCCCAGGTCATCAGAGTCTGGATGGGACACTCAGAACAGCCCCACCTTCCTTGCTACCAGCCAGAATAAAGGTGTTGGGGAAAGAGGCCAAGCCAAGGACATCTAGAAACGTGTAGCTAGAGCTCTAACACGCACTGAGATGGCAGCTTCCTCAAGATCAGACCAGGTAAGTGGACTCACAGGGGACCTAGAGTGGCATCCAGGACAGAGCTCTCCACATGCAACCTTTCTCTGCACATGCCACATGGGGGTTAAAGGTCACATGCAAATGCTTCTAAGTTCTGACAGCCATCACCACCACTGCACCTGTGGCATCAGCTAGCACTTCCACTGCCCTGAACTGATCTGTCAGGGTCAGGCGGAGCCTCCCTACCCTCCCAGGTTGGTGCTTTGCTCAGCATGCCTGCTCCTCCTCCCCAGCTTCTTCTCTCTCCTTCCTGTGTCCTCATTGCACCCTCCTCCCCCAAGTAGGTGCTACCTGTTGTTTTTGCTCATAGTGTATGGGCCATGCTCTTTTTCTACACTCCAATATTCTAACTTGCAGGGACATATTTATGTTTCCAGTGTCAGCCACAGAGCCAGGTACATGGAAGACACTCCTCACTCGGGTGCTGTGAGTAGGAAAAGCCCAAAGGTTGGAGTCTTGGTCTGAGCTGTTCCAACCAGCCTGCAAGTACTACAATTATAGCCACTGATGTGCAGTAGCACTCAAACTTCACTGAAGGTGCAAAAGAGCAGTCATCAGTAGATTCTAGTACACCTTTAACTGTCTTCCACCATCTGACAAAATAAACTTGAGTCCAAACAGGCTGCCTCACAAAGGCGGGGCTGAATCTCAGAGTGACTGTCTCCAGGTGATCTCTCCCTCGTGACAAAAGCTCCCACAGCTCTTCCCACTGGCATCTTTCCATACTTCTTCCCCAGCACACTTGCTCCAGGTCTCCTTTAATCTAGAAAAACATACCAGTGTCAAGGTCCTGGAGAGATCAGAATATGGTGAGTCAAAAAATGTGGCTGCCAGCACCCAACCCAGGCAGATGGCATTTGCCGCCTTCTCCACCACAGTACAGGCTGCTTGCCTGTAAAGGACCGCCCTGCCACACTGCAAGGACACAGCTGCATACCTGCCCAGGTCAGGACACCACGTCCCACTTGAGAACATCCTTCTCTCCAGCCCCCAGGGTCTCTACCAGCGTCTCCTAAAGCAGCTCACTTGGCAGCTGTGAGGGCATGACCTCTCCGTGTGGACCCAGCCCCCTCTGGGAGGAACAGTTTGCAGGCCCTCGTGTTTGTCAGAACCTTAGAGAAGTTTTAGGGTGGCTCCCTTTGGTTATACAGCATTTAGTCATTACTGTATAACCAGTAATTAGGAGCAACGTACCCACAGCCACTTCTGACCGACTTACACATGCTTCCGGTGGAATTCTAGTATCTTCTCCAGAGAGCGCTCTTGGCTGGGCAAATACTCATTGGCTTTGAGGTGCTCTCGATCCAGCGTTTCATCATAATCTCCTATTTCAGCTGAGATGAGAAAGTAAAAGTCAGTAGTTCTAATTTTTAAGTAAACTACAAATATTTGCATATGTCAATATATAAATTAAAAGTAAAAAAAAATTATCCTAAATCTGTAGTTAAATAACATATTCCTAAAAAAGCAAAAGTTTTCATTTTATTTTTCCAAATATTTTATGCTGTTAAAAGGCAGGTGAAGAGAATTTTACCTGACTCAGAGAACAAAGACTGTGATGAGTGACCCCAGTGAGGGAAACACAGAGTCGTGAGTTTAATGTGTCGTTTTTTTTTTTAACCACACTTTACATATAAGTTGTCTTAAGACTACTATGAACAGGATAATGTATTTTATTTGTTTCAGGATAATGTATTTTAAGTCATTTTTTCCCTCCAGGCTTCTCAAATTCTTTAGGAATAATGTCTCTTTCTAATTGCATGTATTTTAAGGCTACAAAAGTTTTAAAAGCAGCAGTAAAGGCCAATAATTGAAAGCAATATAGTTTGTTTTGAAACAACCTCAAATTCACAGAACAGCTTACAATGTGGCGGTGCAGGAACGTCTCCTCTTCACCACTGGAGAGTGAGCTCATGTCCAGCTTCAGAAGGGTTTCCCAGCACAGGGACATTCTTACTTCTAACCACAGTCTGACACTCCGATCAACAGAGGGGCCACCCACTGCTGTCCTCCCTCAGACTCAGACGTTGTTCACATTTTACCAACTGCCCACTTTTCTTTGTTTACCAAAGACCCAGTTTTGATCTGGCTAGTTGGACCCATCATGCATTCAGCTGTCACATATCTTGAGGGCCCTTCAGTCTGCACAGTGCACATCTGAAGTGGAAGTTACAGGCGGACCAGTCCTAACAATGTGATGGTCCAACAGGCCACAGAGAACCTCCAGCAAGTGGCTTTACCACACAGTTCCAAAGAACGTGCTGTAAAGCCATCTGTCTACCAGAGAAGTCTTCGGGCCAAATGAAAACAAAGTTCCTTTGGAAATTTTTATTAAGGACAGTCAGTAAATCGCATGGTTCAGGATGGCAAACCCACGACAAAAATCTGCATTTGAAGAAGGCATGTCTGGGGAAGGACCAAGGAAGCTATAAACGACCCAGTTAATTCCCTAAATTTCTGACACTTTCTATGTCATCTGTCTTGTATTCAAATTTGAGACATTGGTCTGTGCCAGAAGCTGAGCCTCTGGTTCACTAGCAACGTGTTTCCCTCTTCCTCTTCCTGCAGCTGCCGGCTTTGTGAGCCAACTGGGAGGCACATGACCATTTCTCCAAACCTCCTCTTTAACACTTCTCACCATTTATTTCTGAAGTAACTACAATTCTTCACATATTTCTGAACCATATCTTGGTCTATGTAACATACTGAAGAAATGTTTTCCTTTTGCTTCAAGGTTAATGCTTAGCTGATCATTGAGGACCATAACTTTTATCCTACAGAGGCCCTTTTCAGAGCACGCTGATAATCTGGGAGACAGTCTGACCCCTCGATTGAAGACGTATCGTTAAGATGCATAAAGGCACAAGTGAGAGACAAGCTAAGAGAATGCACAAGGCTACATACAGACTGTGGCCTTGACTATCTGAGATCTGCCTAGAGAGCTCCACTTTGAAAAAGTTAATCCTCAGCTTTTACAAAGTATTGGGGTCAGGCTCATTAACTAGGAATGTGCACAGCACCTAAGCACAGTCCCCGAGCACGTGTGCCCCTGTGACATCACAGCAGATGGTCCCAGTCCCTGCGGGAGAAACCCCAGATACTAACATTGCAGAAGATGGGACGTGAGCAGGGCTGCTGTGGTTTCGGCACAGGTTAAACGCTGCTCCAGCAGGTCTCTCTTAAGTTGCAAGGCAAACAAGTACCTAGAAGGGGGGTTCAAAACAAGACAGAGATCAACTCCAAATGTGCTGTGTATAAAACATAGACATATCTCTACAGCAAGAGAGCACACAAGCAGGCCAGGACTGGGGGCTCATGCCTGTGATCCCAGCACTCTGGGAGGCTGAGGCGGGTGGACTGCCCTGAGCTCAGGGGTTTGAGACCAGCCTGAGCCAGAGTGAGACCTTGTCTCAAAAAATAGCTGAGCGTTGTGGCAGACGCCTGTAGTCCCAGCTACTCAGGAGGCTGAGGCAAGAGAATTGCTTAAGCCCAAGAGTTTGAGGTTGCTGTGGGGCTGTGATGCCACGGCACTCTATCCAGGGCAATAAAGTGAGACTCTGTCTCAAAAAAGAAAAAAAAAAAAAAAGCACACAAGCTCCAAGAAACAGCATCAACACACAGTGAGCAAAATGAAGGGCCATCACCAAACAGGCAGTCACAAAAGGCCTGTCATGCAACAAGTGGTCACTAGCTAGAGGTCAATGCAACAAGTGGTCACTAGCTAGAGGTCAATTCAGCAGACTGAGCCTCACACAGCAGAGTGCAGAAAGTGCAGAGCACACAGAGGCCCCCAGCATGAACTGCGGGAAGTGAAGCCAGCCTTCTCCGGCATAGCACATACTGTATGATTATACTATCTGTACCAAGACCTTCAAGGTGGAGCTTCAAAAATTCATATTACTCCTGTAGACATACAAAACTACAATTTTTGCCCTGCTCACGTCCCATCTACAATTTCATACACAATTTTGTATGAAATAGCAGAAATATATTATTAAGACACAGCTTAAAAGTGGCTATGCTATTTTTTAACAGAGTGATAATATTTGGTATTGGCTCGGATACAAGAAACAGGTACTCTCTGGAATATCACTGGTAAGACTCCCAAGGTACGGCAATCTGAAAATATTTACAAATTCAACTGCTTCGTCAAGCAATGACTGAGCATGTATTAGGCTGCAGGCTCTACGCTTAGAGGTGGAATACAAGGGTGAGTTAAGACCAACTCCCTGACTCTACTGGAATCTACACTCAAGTAACCTATTCAAATTTACCACATTCTCTTAAAATTTAAGACACACATACCCTTTAACTCAGCAATTCATTTCTATGACTCTTTTTCATAGTAATATTCCAACCCAAAGGTATGTGATGATGTTTCTTTGCAGCATAATGAGAAAGACTGTAAACAATATAAATATCCACAAACATGAGAATGGTTAAATAAATGAGGTTACAACCACATATACTAAGACAGAAAGATGTCCACCACATGCTATTAAGTGGGGGGGAAAATTAACCTGCAGTGCAGGAATAATTATTTGTTACTACTTTGTAACATAGTAATTACTTTAAAGCCTTATGTTTACCTGTTCATTGTGTACCTGTGCATTTATCTGGAAGTGTTAGTACTTGCAGAAAGTAGGGTGGGTTAGGGTAATAATGGAGACTTTTATTTTTTACTCTACATGGGTTTATTTGAAATAATTTTTTCTTTTACCATGCATGTGCACTTTTTATAAATTAAGAAAAGGACCTTCTTCAAAAAGATGGAGAAAAAAGGACTAACTACAAAACTGACTTCCTGGTATGAGTCCTACGACTTGAACCCAACACCCTGAATCAGGGATTCTCTCTGCTACTCATCACTTTTCAGTGATATATGTTTTAAAGCAAATCCCTCAAAAGGGACTTTTTTGGTAGATGTCAGACCTTTAATATACTATTAAGATACAATCTGTATCCATTCAGACAAATACTCTCCCATCCGTGGCATTTAGTTTCCTCAACTTACAACATGAGAAGCTGAACTAACGTGATCTCTGCATTTCCTCACAGCTGACATCCAGCAATTTCATGGTGTTAAAATGATCTACAAAAACCTTAAGAGGAAATTCACCTGCCTCTTGCTCTGACCTCAGCACTGTAGCACTGGCAGGGTAGATGAGATGGATTAAAAAAATAAAATAAAATAAAAGACACCCAGAATTCATTTACAAATCCACTTCCAGCCAGGAAGGCCAAAATGTTACTCTGCTATAACTATAACCTCATATTATCTTATATCTGACTTTGGGTTGTGAGTTGGTATGTATGTATGTACGTATGTATTTATTTGAGACAGAGTCTCACTTAGTTGCCTTGGGGTTGAGTGCTGTGGTGTGATAGCTCACAGCAACCTCAAACTCTTGGGCTCAAGCAATCCTCTTGCCTCAGCCTCCTGAGTAGCTGGGACTACAGGCACCTGCCACAACGCCTGGCTATTTTTTGTTTAGAGATGGGGTCTCACTCCTGCTCAGGATAGTCTCGAAGTCCTGAGCTCAGGTGAATCACCCGTTCTCGGCATCCCAGAGTGCTAGGATTACAGGTGTAAGCCACTGTACAGGCCCAGCCTTGAGTTGGTTGGTTTTTAGGTTACTACTTTATTCTTGATTATAAAATTAATAGATGAATGAGTATAAAACAAACAAACAACAAAAACAACAACAAAAAAAAACCAAGGGAAAATATTTCTATAACAGTACTGCCCAGATGAAACAACAGTTAACATTTTAAAAAGTCATTTTTGCAAAGATTCAAGCTTTAATTCAAGAGTAGCACAAAAGAAATCACCTGAAATATTTCTGCTCTATATATTTACAAGGATAACACACAGATACTTCTCCCAAATTAAGTGTATTTTGTTGGTAAATATGTGTCTATATGGGCAAGATTACTAAGAACTTTATGAAAAGGCATAGAAGTATGCTCATGTGAAGCATACTTGGTTCGATATTATCCATTCCATTTTGTTGGTGTGTGTGTGTGTGTGTGTGTGTGTGTGTGTGTGTGTGTGGAGAAGGCCTGGGCTGGGTTTGAACCCACCAGCCCCAACACATGGGGCCGGCGCTCTAACCACTGAGCAACAGGTGCCCAGCCTTCCATTCCTCTTTGTAATAAAAACCTCTCTCCCAAGTCCTATTCACACTTGTCTTTGTTCAAGAGTCAGCTGCCCAAATGCTCCTTTTCACTCTTCTCTGTTTATGCTGCTTTTCTTGTGTACAGTGGGCTCACTCCTTCAGTGAGCCTGTGCTGTGGGAGATAGCAGGTGAGCACAAGCCCTGCCAGCTCTAGTCACCTTGTGTACTCTTCCTGCAGCTGACCAGGATCAGGTGGGAAGAATTTTACTGCCAGGCGGAGCAATGCATTCTTTGGCCCTGTAAAAGGAAAATATTTAAACTTCACAAGGACAGTCTCTGTGGTTACTCTTTCCACGTATTACTGTATAATTGAGCTAGTGCTTTCAAACAAACTGTCAAAGCACATCTTTTCAAATAAGATGATATTAAGAAATTTCTTATACATGAACTTATGAGTCCTAAGTACAAATCACATATCAAAGAGAAATTTAAAATCTTTTGTATTAAGCAGAGATTGCTCAAGAAAAACTTCAAAACAAGTAGGAAACTGCATATTAAATTAAAAAAAAAATTTTAATTGAGGTTTTAGGAAAAAAGTGATAAAAGTTAAGGTGTTTGCACTATTAGTAGTAGTAGTAATTATTTTTGAAATCCATATAAGCTTTAATGAAAGAAAAAAATTATCACCACTTACTATACTGAACTAGAACAATCTGATCACTGTCAAGAAAAGGCATAAAATATTAGCTAATCTGAGTATCTTCACATAACTGAATTTTAATAACATAGCCAGGCTATTTTCCTCAGAGAGGAAAGAGCAACTATTTTGCGGAAATGCCACAGCAACCAGAATGGCACCTGTTGCAAACAGAGTCACTTCTACATCAGCTTCTCTCCTCAGCTCAGTAACAGAAAACTATGGGTGATTCAGACAACTAGAGACTTCATCCTAAACAATTATATAAGAAGCGTTAATATCTGCCTTCATTTTTAAATTTTATAAAGAGAGTAGCAAAAATAATTATGTTCACAATTATGTTTATAATATTAAAACATTACTATTTTGATAAAATGCTACTTAAAGGAAGAATCTCAATGTCTTTTCAAGGCCTAACATGAAACTGCATACTTATTTTTGCAGATAGTCCAAAAATTAAGGTATCAACAGTATATACCATGAATTTCAACTTTGCAGCAAGTCATCTAGAACTATCTGATTTAATTTACTGTTCCTCTCACCCCTAAACTTGTCTACCGCAGTTTAAAACCAAACAGCAAAATGACTCCCAAGTTCATCTGATGTCAGCAATGACTTCATGGCTATTCACACAGTGGTGACAATGAATATCTGAATATGCCCCAAATTTGAACACCCCAGGACAAAGCACCTTAAATGAACAGAATTTTGAAGAGTTAAACAAAGGACTTACTTCGTATTTGCCTAATGATGGGTTTCATGGGTTCAAGCCAAATCTAAAGAGGATTTAATAGAAGAGATCAAATCTATTAAATAATTCCTCTACTTAATAAGTATGCTATAAAATACAAGTGTTTATAATGAAGAGAAACTTTTACAGCAGGAATATTTTGACTCTACTCCCCTCACACACGTGCAGCATCCTGATAAACCAGCCCCAGAGAAGCCCAGAAGTGGCTGCCACTCAGGATGCCTCCATCAGACAGAACGCAGCTGCTCATACGCATCGGGGGTCAATAGTTACTTGGGGGTATTTGTTAACACCAACTAAATATTTAGTACATGCTGCATTTGTAAACCATAAACTGATGAGAAGGCTACTGGGTAAAAGAGGATGCCCTCATCAGAGCACAGAGACTGGGGTACACATGGCCATCCTGCTAAGGGTATCTGAGAGGCCAAACAGAGCTTACAACACTGATGTGCTTTTTTAACTAATGGGTTGATGTAGGTTTCTTTAAAATAGTTAAATCTATAAATATTAAAACTCCATCCCAACCCCTTTTTTTTTTGACAGAAGTCTCACTCTGTGCCCTGGGTCGAGTGTTGTGGTGTCACAGCTCACAGCAACCTCAAACGCCTGGGCTCAAGCAATTCTCCTGCCTCAGCTTTCTGAATAGTTGAGACTACAGGTGCCTGCCACAGCACCCAGCTAATTTTTCTATTTTTAGTATAGAAATACTAGTCTTGCTCTTGCTCAGGCTGGTCTCAAACTCCTGAGCTAAAAGGATCCTCCTGCCTCAGCTTCTCAGACAGAGTGCTGGGATTACAGGGGTGAGCCATAGTCAATGGCCAAAATGCCACACTCCCCCCTCCCACAAAAAGTTTATTACAGGAAAAAGAAGGTAGTTATACAAAGTGAACATGCAGAATGACACAAAATGAAAACACATTCCAGAGGGAGAGGAGTCTCCAGGAGTGAAGAAAGAACCAAAATTCTATACTTTTTATGATTCTGTTAAGTAGGGAGGTGCCTGTGGCTTGGTGAGTAGGGCGCTAGACCCATATGTGGAGGATGGTAGGTTTGAACCAGGCCCCAGCCAAACTGCAACAACAACAAAAAAAAGATGGGTGATGTGGCAGGCACCTGTAGCCCCATCTACTCAGGAGGCTGAGGCAAGAGAATCACCTAAGCCCAAGAGTTGGAGGTTGCTGTGAGCTGTGACGCCACAGCACTCTACCCAGGGCAACACAGTGAGACTCTGCCGCAAAAAAAAAAAAAAAAAAAGTATATCCAGTTAAGTTTACCCCAAATTCACTTTCAAAATGATTTTCCAGATTAAGTAGAATGATTTTGAAGTAATTCTTCTTTTTCTATTGTCTATAAGATTTGGCATGATTTTTTTTTTTTTTTTTTTTTTAGAGACAGTCTCACTTTATCACCCTTGGTAGAGTGCCATGGCGTCACACAGCTCACAGCAACCTCCAACTCCTGGGCTTAGGTGATTCTCCTGCCTCAGCCTCCTGAGTAGCTGGGACTACAGGCGCCTGCCACAACACCTGACTAAGCATAATCTATTTTTTGAAATTATCTTTTATCTTTTACCTTTAGTTATAAATATTAGTTGTCTATTCTTTGCTACTTTGGGAAAAAGAACAATAAGTAGGTAATTGATGACTCTATACTGAACCTCAGAGTCAAAGCATTCTATAATAGACATATTCTTATTTGACAATGTGAATTTTAAGTTATTTCACTTACTATTATTTTTGCTTAATACTTCGCTGCAAAAAAAAAAAAAAAAAAAAAGATTTTCGTGGGTGGTGCTCATAGCTCAGTGGGTAGGGCGCTGACCACATACAATGAGGCTAGTGGGTTCAAACCCAGCCCAGCACAGCTAAAACAACAATGACAACTGCAACAACAAAAAAATAGTCGGGCGTGTGGTGGGCACCTGTAGTCCAAGCTACTTAGGAGGCTGAGGTAAGAAAATTGCTTGAGCCCAAAAGTTTGAGGTTGCTGTGAGCTGTGATGCCACGGTACTCTACCCAGGGTGACAGCTTGAGACTCTGTCTCAAAAAACAAAACAAAACAAAACACCAAAATGATTTTCATGTAGGATATACTAGAGGTTGCTTTTATAATTTGTGAAGGAATTTGCTTGGCACATGTGCTAATGGACAGAACAAATTTGGAAGGATACACATCCCCTATAGCTAACAATGAAATATTTTAATAGCACACCTTTGATAATAATCATGTGCCAATTATAAAACACCTTCTTGCATCATTACAATAGGTCCCAGAAAGCTCTCTGTGCACACGGCCTCACAAGCATTCTACAACACACCTCCAGCCTGTTTCTGAAAGCAAATCAAAGGCACATACCCAGCAGCATCGGATGTTCTGAAACTCCAGCCCGAAGTAGTCACACTCTAACAGGTTCAAACGCTTCCAAACTTGAGTCAGTAGTACCTGTCCATTCCATTTGGGCTGTGAGGGGAGAGATGGGAAGAATCATGAGGACTGAGATCTGTGAAAACTGTGCACAGCCTACTTTCCACACAAGACCTTCTGCAGCCTCTGGCTTCACTTTGCCTGCCAGCACACACATAAGAGTTACAAATCACAGCAAATAAAGAGGGACTTGTGTCAAAACTGATACCAGAATAAAGCAAAAAAATTCCTTCCATTTTATACTTTTTTTGTTTTGTTTGTTTGTTTGTTTGTTTGGAGACAGCCGTGGTATTATATTACAGCTCACAGCAACCTCAAACTCTTGGGCTTAAGTGATTCTCTTGCTTTAGCCTTCCAAGTAGCTGGGACTACAGGTGTCTGCCACAATGCCCGGCTATCTTTTGTTGCCATTGTCATTGTCGTTTAGCTGGGCCAGGCCGGGTTCGAACACGCCAGCCTCAGTGTATGTGGTCAACGCCCCACCTACTGAGCTACAAGCGCTAAGCCATTTTACACTCTTATTATGTTTTTATTCATATTTCTTTGTAATTTATGTTAAAAAATGCTTTTAGTTTTGATAAACATTTTATCAAATGATTTTGCTATTCACTAAAAAGCTGACTCCTATAATCTCTGTTTACCTAAGATCCCAGTGAATAATTCATTATCTGGTAGCATTTCACATCAGTGAAAACAGAGGGAGGACGGCTCAAAGATTCGGTAGGGCAATCAGCTCTACATTTAGAAGAAAGATGAATCCCTTTATACACGATTCACAAAAATAAAGTCCAGCGCACTAAAGACTAGAATAAAACAGAAGAAAACTCTTCTATCCTGGGGAGGGAAAGGCCTTCCTAAGCTCAGCACAAAGGAAAGATCTGACTAAATAAAAATGAAAAACTTCTAATAGAAAGACATCTAACAAAGTTATAATCTAGAATCATGCTGAAAAATTACAATTTGTCTTTTATTTTGCTCTTATGAATTAAGAAGTACAAATAGCTAATAGGCATTTGAAAAGGTGCCACCTCCCTCTAACAATGAGAAGAATAAAAACAGTGAGATATCCTCTTTCACCCATCAGAGAGGGTTACAGTGCTAACGCCAATATTTGTATGTCTGGAAAAAAATAGCAACTCTCAGAGTGCTGGGAAGAATGTAACTTGCTCTGTATGACCTTTGGGGGGATAATCAAAAAATATCTTTCAAAAGTTACAGTATGCGTTCACTTCTGCCCCAGCAATTCTACTTCTAGAACTTTTTTCCTACAGATGTTCTCATACAATTGCATAGAGCTCGATATGTAAAAACAAAGTCAGTAAGAATCGGTAAGTAAACAGTATAAATCTGTAGCAGAAAAGGATGCAATCCTTAAAAAGAAGACAGAGCTCTCTCTGTATTATCACAGAATAAAGTCCAAAAGATTCAGAGAAAAATGATGGTCTCTATTTCCATACAATGTATGTGATAATTCCACTTTATAAAACACATATACCTCATGTATACACTTACATACAAAAAAAAATAAGTTTCAAAGGCTGTACACCAAATCTTTAAAGGTAACCACCATTAAGGATTTGAGCAGAAGTGGAGGGAGGCAAGGGCTTTCTTATTTCCTTACTTGTGTAATGTCTAAATTTTTCATCAACATCAATATTTTGACACTAATCCCCTCACACCCGTGCAGCATCCTGATAAACCAGCCATAGAGAAGCCCCAAAGTGGCTGCTCTGAGGAGCAGGGAGGGTGCTGAGGCTGCTGCCACTCGGGATGCCTCCATCAGACAGAATGCAGCTGCTCACATGCCTTGGGGGGCTGAGAAAGTGACACACAGCAACCAACTAAAGTTTATTCAAAAGATAGAATAGTTCTGCATAATACTGGAAAATATTTTTACCACAGCTTATTACTAGACATGCAGAGAAAAACCAATCTTAAGATTTTCCCAGAATCTGAGATGCTGAGAGATTAAATTAAACTTGAAATATATATGTGCATAGGAGAAGCTCCATAGCGGACCACCTCCCTACACTGTCCACCTCTTCAAGTTGACCTAATGTTCACAGACAGGACACGTACCACACGCATGTCTCATGTTGACCCCTTCTGTGTGCTGACCAGTTTGTTGCAGTCCCTTAGATGGTCACCTCACAAAGGTTCTGCTCGGCGTGTGTGTATTTCTGAGACAGAGTCTTGCTTTCTCTCACCCAGGCTGGAGTGCAGTGTGGCATGATCACAGTTCACTGCAGCCTGGAACTACTAAGCTCAAGCAATTCTCTGGGCTTAGCCAGTGTTGGGATTATAGTCATAAACTATTGCACCCGGCCCTTGATATAAATTCTTAATAAACAGGAAAAGATAAATGATTCTTTAACAATTAACCATGGAGGTCCACTCCAAACAGTCCATCACAACAAGAGAAAAAACACAGACATCAAAACAAGAGAAAAAAATCAGAGCTTAAAAAACCTCAAAGGAGGGCTCAGCGCCTATGGCTCAAGCAGCTAAGGCGCCAGCCACATACACCTGAGCTGGCGGGTTCAAATCCAGCCCAGGGGCCCACCAAACAACAATGATGGCTGCAACAAAAAATAGCCAGGTGTTGTGGCAGGGGCCTATAGTCCCAGCTACTTGGGAGGCGGAGGCTGAAGACTCGCTTGAGCCCAGGAGTTGGAGGTTGCTGTGAGCTGTGATGCCACTGCACTCTACCCAGGGTGACAGCTTGAGGCTCTGTCTCAAAAAAGAAAAAAAAAAGAACCTCAAAGGAGGAAGAAATACTATCAATATTTGTAGACGATATAATTATTTATTTTGAAAAATCCAAGAAGATCAACTAGAAACTATTATGAAAAAGTGGAATTCAATTAAGTGGCTGAGGAATAACTGTAACACAAAAATTAACAACTTTTACATATATGATTCAATACTATTTTGAAAATAGAATAAGAGAAACCACCACATTGGTAATAGCAACAAAGAAGCTGAATTATTTCGGAATAATACCATTTTGTCTATGGTGCTGTTCAAACCCGATGCTTCTTTGTGGATTTTCTGTCTGGATGTTCTGTCTACTACTGAAAGTGCATTCTGAAGACTCTAATTCTTCCTGTATTACTCTCAACTTTCTCCTCTCAGATCTGTCAGTATTTGCTTTACACACTTAGCTCTGCTGTTGAGTGTATGCATATTTATAATTGTTGTATCTTCCTGATGAATTGACCCTCTTATCATTATGTAATCACCTTCTTTGTCTCTAGAGAGTTTCTGACTTAAAAGTTGTATTTTATCTTTTGGTCAGTGCTTGTATAAAATATCATTTTCCATCCCTTTATTGCAGCCTATGTGTGCCCTTGAAAGTGTGTTTCTGTTTGACAGCATTAATTAGATTTTACAGATTTAATACAATCCCTATAAAAATTCTAATGGCATCTTTTGCAGAAATAGAAAGAATGATTCTAAGTTTCTATGGAACTATAAAAGACCCTGAATAGTCCAAACAATCTTGAGAAAGAAAAACAAAGTCTGAGGCATCAAACTGATTTCAAATTATATTATAAAGCTACAGTAATCAAAACACTACAGTATTGCATAAAATTAGACAGACAAACAGAACACAGAGCCCAGAAATAAACCCAAATGTACAAGGTCAACTGGTTTTCCACAGGGAGACACACTGGGGAAGAACAGCCCCTCTGAAATAAATGGTCCTGAGAAAGCCAGATGCAAACAAATGAAATTGGCCCTTATCTGAAACCACACCCCAAATCAACTCAGAATAGACTGAAGAGCCAAGTGCAGGGACTCACTCCGATGACCTCAGCACTGTGGCATGCTGAGGTGGGAGGATCCTTTAAGGCCAGAGAATAAATTAAAAAATTAGCTGGGTATGGAAGCGTGGGCCAGAAGTCCTAATTACTCAGGAGGACTGGCCTGAGTGACAACGAGACACTGTTGTTGTTTTTTTATTTTATTTTATTTTTTGTAGTTTTTGGCCAGGGCTGGGTTTGAACCCGCCACCTCCGGCATATGGGGCTGGCGCCTTACTCCATTGAGCCACAGGCACCGCCCAAGACATGGTTTCTAAACAAATAAACCAACAAACCCCCCAACCAAAGCCACGTGTTTGACCTGCAGCTGTGAAGCCCTTAGGAGTGAACACAGAGGTGATGCTCCCAGCAGTGGCTTTGGTGATGATTGTTTGGATATGACAGCAAAAGCTCAGGCAACAAAAACAAAAACAGACAGGTGGGACTACATCAAACTAAAAATCTGCACAGCAATGGAAACAATTAACAATATAAAAAGGCAGGAGAGAATATCTGTAAACCAAATGAGGTCTGACAATTAAGTGTGTGAACTTGCCACTGTGCGCTTACATTGGCAGCACTGTACAAATAGCTCAGTAAGGTTTCATAACCTTGGTATATCAGTGTCTCACAGCGGTGTCATGTTGACAGATGGCATCTTGCTGAGTGGTGTTCCTTATTGTTGTGTGTTTTGTGCACTGTTGTGAGGATGTCATAGCCTGAATTAGAATAATGAACATGAAAACTCTTGCTAAACTTGGCAAGAGTGGAAGTGAAATCAGGGGCATGTTAGTTTAAGTTTATGGGGATAATGCTGTGAAGAAATGGCAGTGCCCTGATGGATTAAATGTATTTCTGAGAGGAAAGAAAGTGTCACTGATGAAGAGAAGTCAGGACGGCTAGTAACGAGCAGAACTGATGAAAATATTGCAAAATTTGTTGAATTGTGCATCAAAATTGTCTGCTGTGAGAAGCATAGCAGACAAAGTAAACATCAATAGAATAACAGGAAAAGGCCAAGTGTGATGGTCATGCCTGTAATCCTAGCACTCTGGGAAGCCAAAGAGGGTGGACTGCCTGAACTCATAAGTTTGAAACTAGGCTGAGCCAGAGCCAGAGTGAGACTTTGTCTCTAAAGAAATAGGTCGGAGTTATGGCGGGCACCTGTAGCCTCAGCTACTTGGGAGGCTGAGGCAAGAGAATTGCTTAAGCCCAAGAGTTTGAGGTTGCTGTGAGCTGTGATGCCACAGCACTCTACCAAGTGCAACAAAGTGAGACTCTATCTCAAAAAATAAATAAATTAAAAATAAATTAAAAAAGCAAGAATGGGAAAACTGGATTACCACATGTAAAAGACTGAAACTGGACCTGCACTTTTCACCAATTACAAAAGATGATTCAAGATGGATAAAAGATTTAAATCTCAGGCATGAAATGATAAAAATCCTAGAAGAAAGTGTGAGAAAAACTCTTAAAGATGTCGGACTGGGGAAAGATTCCATGGCTATTGAAACAACTAAAATAAACAAATGGGACTTAATCAAACTGAAAAGGTTCTGCCCAGCTAAGGACACAACAATCAAAGCAAACAGAGAACCTTCAGAATGGGAAAAGGTACTTGCATATCATGAATCTCACGAAGGCTTGATAACTAAGATCTACAGAGAACTCAAATTAATCCAGAAAAAGAGTTAACAACCTCATCTGTCATTGGGCTAGAGACATGAACAGTATCTTCTCTGACGAAGATAGACAAATGGCTAACAAACATATGAAAATGCACAATTATAAGGAGAACTTTACCTAAAAATGCAATCAGTGCAACCTGGTTTTCTCTGCCCTCAATGAATTTTCAAAAATTAAAAAAAAAAAAAAAAGAAAATGTTCATTATCCCTAATTATCAGAGAAATGGAAATCAAAATTACCCTGAGATATCCTCTATCCCCAATAAGATTAATACACATCACAAAGTCCTAAAGCTGCAGATGCTGGCATAGATGTGGAGAGAGGGGAACACTTTTACACTGCTGGTGGGACTGCAAACTAATACAGCTTCTTTGGAACAAAGTATAGAGAATCCTCAAAGAACTCAAATTAGACTTCCCATTTGAAGTCTACCTCAATCCCACTACTAAGCATCTACCCAGAAGAAAAAAAAAATCCTTTTGACCGGGTGCAGTGGCTCATATCTGTAATCCCAGCACTCTGGGAAGATGAAGCAGGTGGATTGCCTTGAGCTCACAGGTTCGAGACCAGCCTGAGCTAGAGCGAGACCCTGTCTCTAAAAATAGCTGGGCATTGTGGCGGGTGCCTGTAGTCCCAGCTACTCCGGAGGCTGAGGCAAGAGAATCACTTGAGCCCAAGAGTCTGAGGGTGCTGTGAGCTATGATGCCACAGCACTTTACTGAGGGCAACAAAGTGAGACTCTGCCTAAAAAAAAAAAAAATCCTTTTATCATAAGGACATTTGCAATAGTCTGCTCATTACAGCTCAATTTACAATTGCCAAAATGTAGAAACAACCTAAACCTGTTCACCAACCCAGGAATGGATTAACAAGCTGTGGTATACGTGTACCATGGAATACTGTTCATCCATTAAAAAAAATGGACACTTTACATCTTTTGTATTAACCTGGATGGAAGTGGAACACATTCTTCTTCTTTTTTTTTTTTTTTTGAGACAGAGCCTCAAGCTGTCTCCCTGGGTAGAGTGCTGTAGCATCACAGCTCACAGCAACCTCCAACTCCTGGGCTCTAGCGATTCTCCTGCCTCTGCCTCCCAAGTAGCTGGGATTACAGGTGCCTGCCACAATACCCAGCTATTTTTTGGTTGCAGTTGTCATTGTTGTTTGGTAGGCCCGGGCTGGATGTGAACCTGCCAGCTCAGGTGTATGTGGCTGGCGCTTTAGCCGCTTGAGCCACAGGCGCCGAGCAGGAACACATTCTTCTTAGTAAAGCATCATAAGAATTGAGAAGCAAGAATCCAATGTACTCAGTTCTAATGTGAAGGCAGTAGATGAGCTAATACAAGGGGTGGGGCAAGGGAATGAGGGAGTGGGGAGAAGGGAGGAGAAAGGGAGATGGGAGGTCACAGTGTATGACATTACCTCTCAGGGGTGGTGACAATCATAAGAGGAACTTTACCTAACGAATGCAATCAGTGTAACCTAATTCTTTGTACCCTCAATGAATCCCAAACAACAACAAAAAAAAAAGGGCATATAGCAAAGGACTAGAATCATAAAAATAATAAAAATAGTTTGACTATAAAACAAAATGGAGAAGCAAGAATCTGAAGTATTCAATACTAATACCTAGTCAGTAGATGTCTAATACACACCCACATAAGAGGGAAACTCAAATCAATTCAAGGTGGGGGGTGGAGAAACAAGGGAGAGGGTAGGGTAGGGAATGGGTGTGCTCCAATTTAACAGGCACAATGTTAGGGTGTATGGCACACATCTTGGCTATGGGACACAATCATAAGAGGGGCTTTACTTAACCAAAGCAAACAATATCACCTAATTAGTTGTACCCTTAATTAACCTGAAACAACAACAAAAAAATGCAAGCGTCGCCAGGCAATTTTTGACAAGGAAAAATAGGGGAGGACTAACCTTCAATTAAAATTATTGAACAAACTACAGTTTGAGCTGAAACCCTTTGCTGCATAACAGTTCAGAGGGAGCCAGGACCCTCTTCTGTGCTATCCCTGCCAGAGACGCTTGGCCGAGTCCAGGCCTGAGGAAAGAGCCAAGTCAAACTGAGGCTCATCTAATAACTCACCTGCTGTGACCTCCATAAGCATCAAGGTCATGAAAGTCACAGTCACAGGATGAAGTAGACCAGAGCAATGTGACTATGGACTATTATAAAAGGTGGTGCTGGGGTGAGTAGGGACTAGAGTGGGGCATGAGAACCATATAACAGGAACGACTCTGCTGTTATCCTGAGTCCTACTGACAAAGAACCTCCCTGTCTGTAAGCAAATACACCTGAGGCATGTAAAGTGTTGGGGTGCAGCGCTGGCAACTCTCTCAAATAGTTCAGGGGGAAAAAACGTCTGACTGTTCTTGCATCTTTTCTCTCAGAAGTTTGAAACTGCTTCACTATAAAAAGTAAAAGAATTAAAAATACAGAATCTTAGCAGTTGAAAACGAAATAATCCATACATTAACTATTAGAACTAATAAGTCAGTTTAGCAGGGTCACAGGATACAAATCAGTAGACAAAGCAAAACTATTTCTTTAGTGATAAACAACTACAGTTTGTAAATTTTAGATTTATAAAGTAAATCTAAAAATGCTATTTAGGGCAGTGCCTGTGGCTTAGTGGGGAGGGTGCTGGCCCCATATACCAAGGGTGGCGGGTTTGAACCTGTCCCCGGCCAAACTGTAACAAAAAATAGCCAGGTGTTGTGGCAGGCGCCTGTAGTCCCAGCTACTCAGGAGACTGAGGCAGAATTGCCTAAGCCCAGGAGTTGGAGGTTGCTGTAAGCTGTGACACCACAGCCCTCGACAGAAGGTGATAAAGTGAGACTCTGTCTCTAAAAAAAAAATGCTATGTATACTGCCAAAGAAAATCAATTATCTAGGAATAAGTCTAAATATATGGAAGCCTGCTATATGGAATATTACAAAACACCGTGAGAAAAATCCCAATCTATAGTCAGGGTACATCTCTCTATATAAGATGTCACCAAAGTGATCTATAGATTCAGCGTACTTCCAATTAAAATCCCACAAGCTGTAGAAACTGATGAGATATCAAAGGCCTCAAATAGCAAAAATAAGATCCAAGAACAAATGGGAGGGTTCAAACTATCAAGACATCAAGATGCCAACAGACCCACAGACCCACAGTGCCCTGACTGACAGCAAAGGCACCAATAAATGGTGCCACGTGGGAGAAAACGAACGCTGACCTCTGCCTCACACCACCCACAAAATCCATCCCGTGCTAATCACGGAAGATGAAACAGTAAAGCATGGGGCAGGCAAATATTTCTCACATAGGACACAAAGAACACAAAAGAAAGACTGATAAATTAGACTGACGCTGTTAATATAGGAAAAAGGCAAGCCCCAAAGCAGAAGATACCAGCATTACAAAAATCTAACAGTGGTCTTGTAGCCAACACATAAAAAGACCTAGAAGTCATAGGGAAAACAGTCAACCCAATCAAAGACAGACAGGCAGTAAGACTTTAACAGGCACTTCCCAAAAGAGGACATACAAAGGGCAACAGACAATAGTAAAAGTTGGGCATTAGGACATCAGGGAAATGTGTACTAAAACCACAAAGGGGGGGTGGTGCCTGTGGCTCAGAGGAGTAGGGCGCAGGCCCCATATGCTGAAACCCAGCCCCGGCCAAAAACAAACAAAAAAACCCCCCCAAAACCCCCAAACAAACCACAAAGGGGCTGGCATGGTGGCTCAGGCCTGTAATCCCAGCACTCTGGGAGGGCGAGGTAGGTGGATTACTTGAGCTCAGGAGTTCAAGACCAGCCTCGGCAAGAGTGACACCCTGTTTCTATCAAAAATAGAAAAACTAGCCAGGTGTTGTGGTGGACACCTGTAGTCACAGCTACTTGAGAGGCTGCGGCAAGAGGATCTTTTGAACCCAAGAACTTAAGGTTGCTGTGAGCTACAGAGGATACCACAGCACTCTACCCAGTTTGAGAGTGCTACTCTGTGTAAAAACACACAAACGTACAAAAACCCACAATGAGACATCACCGCTAAATTCCTCTAGAATGGCTAAAAGTATAAGGATGGACACCAAAGCTGGTGAGAATGTGGAGCTACTGCAAGTCTCCTGCGTCGTGATTCGTATAAGGCAGCGGCTCTCAACCTGTGGGTTGCGACCCACAGGAACTGTATTAAAGGGTCTCGGCATTAGGAAGGTTGAGAACCACTGGTATAATCCCTTTGGAAAAGTAATTGACAGGATCTGCTACAGTTACATAAACTCTGTAACTTGGGAATACACTCACCAGAAATATTTGTTTATATTCACTAAAACACACGTTCAAGAATGTTTACAGTGGCTTTCTTCACAGTAGCCCCAAACTGAAAACTGCGGAAATGTCAACTAAATAGGATAAACAGTGGTTCAATTTTATATGGCAATATTCTTCCAGTATTGAAAAAACAAACCAAAAACTACTATATGCAACGATATTGATAATTTTAGAGTACATTACTCTATTTTTAAATAAAATTTAAGATCTGGGCTCCGCACCTGTAGCTCAGCGGCTAGGGCACCAGCCACATACACTGGGGCTGGCGGGTTAGAACCCAACCCAGAGCCTGCCAAACAACGACAACAACAAAAAATAGCTGGGTGTTGTGGAGGGTGCCTGTAGTCCCAGCTGAGGCAAGAGAATCGCTTAAGCCCAAGAGTTTGAGGTTGCTGTGAGCTGTGATGTCACAGCACTCTACCGAAGGCGACATAATGAGAACTCTGTTTCTAAATAAATAAATAAATAAATAAAATAAAGGAAAAATAGAGGTAAAAATGGCCTTTTGAGTAGATGAAAAATTGACTTTTACCTTTCATGATAATCCTCTTTACAAAGCCTCTAAGCTGCCAACTTGATCTGCCCAGAGCTCACATCTAACGAAGCAACAGACCCACTGCTGGGCCTGTTTTCAAACACACACTTGTGTGCTTGGAAAATATTGTCAGCCTCTGACCAAAATGTCTCTCCAAACTCTGCCTCCCTAAATCCTCATCTAATTGACCTCTGGACACAACCCATTTTCCCAAGTTCCCTTTTAAAATGGTTACCCAGGCTCAGTGCCTGTAGCTCAGCGGCTAGGGTGCCAGCCACATACATCGGAGCTGGCAGTTTCAAATTCAGCCCGGGCCTGCCAAACAACGACAACTACAACCAGAAAAAAAAAAAAATAGCCGGGCATTGTGGCGGGTGCCTGTAGTCCCAGCTATTTGGGAGGCTAAGGCAAGAGAATCACGTAAGCCCAAGAGTCTGAGGTTGCTGTGAGCTGTGACGCTACAGCACTCTACTGAGGATGACATAGTGAGACTCTAATAAAATAAAATAAAATAATTACCCAAAACAGAACCAATATTACAGAAATCACCCCCCCAAAAGAGTTAAATACACCAACCAGAGTTTCTGTAAGTGAGTTACCTAGAGAACAAACTGTCTACTTTGTGAAAGCGATATTCCCAGGGCACTGTATGAAAACACAGTTTATTTATTTTAGACTCTGGGTCTCGGCTGGGCATGATGGCTCACACTTATAATCCTAGCACTTTGGGAGGCTAAGGAGGGAGGATGCCTGAGGCCAGAAGTTCCAGACCAAGCTGGGTAACACAGGAGATCTTATCTCTACAAAAAATAAAAATTAAAAAAATTAGTGGGGGTGGCACCCGTAGCTCAGTGGGTAGGGCACCAGCCACATACACTGAGGCTGGTGGGTTGGAACCCGGCCTGAGCTAGCTAAAAACAATAACAACTGTGACAAAAAATAGCTAGACGTTGTGGTGGGCGCCTATAGTTCCAGCTACTTGGGAGGCTGAGACAAGAGGATCGCCTGAGCCCAAGAGTTTGAGGTTGCTATGAGCTGTGATGCCACAGTACTCTACCAAGGGTGAAATAGTAAGACGGTCTCAAAAAAAAAAAAAAAAAAAAAAAAAATTAGCTGGGTGCCAGGTGGGCACTATAAGTCCCAACTATTCAGGAGGCTGAGGCAGGATGATCCTTTGAGTCCAGGAGCTCAAAGCTGTGGTGAGCTATGATTTTACCACAGCATCCAACCTGGGTGACAGAGTGAGATTTTGTCTTAAAAGAAAAAAAAAAAAAAAAAAGAGACAAGAGAGGGTTTAGGGTCTCATTCTGTCGCCC
This sequence comes from Loris lydekkerianus, assembly GCA_963574355.1. NCBI lineage: Eukaryota > Metazoa > Chordata > Mammalia > Primates > Lorisidae > Loris > Loris lydekkerianus. The sequence goes on from CAUYPK010163422.1 coordinate 27,989, forward strand.
AGCTGGAGTGCCTTGGCATGCTCATAGCTTACTATAGCCCTGAACTCCCAGGTTCAAGGGATCCTCCTGCCTCAAATACCCACATAGATGATACTATAGCCACATGGCACTGGCACCTGGCTAATTTTTTTTTTTTTTTTTGAGAAGAGAGTCTCATTTTGTTGCCTTTAGCAGAGTATTGTGGAGTCATAGCTCACAGCAACATCAAACTCTTGGGCTCAAGAGATTCTCTTACCTCACCCTCTCGAGTAGCTGGGACTACAAGCACCCGTCACAATGCCCGACTATTTTTAGAGATGAGAGTCTTGCTCTGGCTCAGGCTGGTCTTCAACCAGTGAACTCAAGCAATCCACCTGCTTTGGCTTCCCAGAGTGTAATTTTTTTTATTTCTTGTAGAGACAGCATCTCACTATCTTTCCCATGCTCATCTTAAACTGGCCTGCAATCCTCCTACTTTGGTTTTCCAAAGCACTAGAATTATGCATATAACCCACCCTAGCCTAGTTCTTAAATAAATCATTTTTTAGAGTATTGAACCTAAAAAGGGAAGTAATTTCTTACACTATAAGATTCAGAAGAGTGGGAACTCTCTGCCCTCAGCCCTTTGGTCAATAATTAATGAATCACCAGGCTATTGGAGACTTTTACCAGGAAGATCTCTCCTTGAGGAAAGAATCCTAGGTAGCTCTTGATATATTCACCTCAAATTATAAAAAATCATCAGGAGAGTCTTTGACCCCCAGAGTTTTTTATTGAGACAGAGTCTCACTATGTTGCCCTTGGTAGAGTGCCATGGCATCTCAGCTCACAGCAACCTCAAACTCTTGGGCCCCAGCTATTCTCCTGCCTCAGCCTCCCAAGTAGCTGGGACCACAGGTGCCTGCCACAATGCCCAGCTATTTTTATTGTTGTTGTTGTTGCAGTTGTTTAGCTGGCCCGGACTGAGTTCGAACCTGCCACCCTTGGTGTACGTGGCTGGCGCTGTAACCACTGTGCTACAGGTGCCAAACCAAGGCACTTAGATGTCTCCTAATGAATAAGCCCCTTAAGAACTGGAAGAAACACTTCCATTATGACCATCAATATTGAAGTTCAACCTGATGTCAATCACTAAAAGATGGGGCAATTCCTCACTGCCGGAAGGGAGAGGCCTTGCGCCTGACACGTGGTCATCTCCAAGCCCAAACTCAGGGGTGGCGAACACGCGGCTCTCAAGCCGCATGCGGCTCCCGGCCAAAATGAATGCGGCTCTTTGCCTCTTATCATTATTTTGTATACTGTGGCTCTTTGCCAAGTTTGGATTTTGTTATGCTGCTTCTGAGGAG
>CAUYPK010163426.1:0-20453 GCA_963574355.1 Loris lydekkerianus
GCTTAACCCCCACAGTTTGAGGTCGCGGTGAGCTGTGATAACCCAGCACTTTCCCGAGGGGGAACAACTGACACACTTTAAAACAAAAAAAAAAAAAAAAAAAAAAAAAAAAAAAAAAATATATATATATATATATATATATATATATACACACACACACACACACACACACCACACTCTTTTATTACTAAAACACTCAACAAACTAGGAATAGAAGGAAACTTTCTCAGTATGATAAAGGGTGTCTATAAATAATCCCCAACTAACATCGAACTTAATAGTGAAAAACTGAAAATGTTCCTAAGATAAGACAAAAATGTTCGTTCCTCCACTTCTAGCTAACATTGTATTGGAGATTCTACCCAGGGAAATAAGGCAAAAAATAAAATTAATAAAAAGAAAAAAAAAAAGAACAAAGAAATGAAAGAGCCAGATTAGAATGTAAAAAGTAAAGTCATCTCTGTTTACAGATCCTAAAGAATCCAAAAAAAATAATTGGAGCTAATGAAACAGTTTCAGCAAAGTGGCAGAAAACAAGATCAATATACAAAAATCAATTACCAAATATACTCGAGTATAAGCCAAGTTTTTTCAGCACAAAATTTGTGCCGAGTTCAGATTTTTCGGCACAAATTTTGTGCCAAACTTGGCTTATACTCGAGTATATAGGTATATTTCTATCTACTAGCAATGAACACTCTAAGAATGAAATTTTAAAAATGATCCCATTTATAGTAGCATTAAAAGGATACAATTATTAGAAATACATTTAACAGCAGCTGGGCACAGTGTCTCATGCCTGTAATTCTAGCATTTGGGGAGGCAGAGATGGGATCACTTGAAGTCAGCAGTCTAAGCAACATAGCAAGACCCCATTTCTACAGAAAAATATGAAAAATTAGCTGGCTGTCATGGTGCATGCCTATAATCCCAGCTACTTGAGAGGCTGAGGCAGGGAGATCACTTGAGCCCAGGACTTTGAGGTTGCAAGGAGCTATGATGACATCCCTGCCCTCATGCCTGGGCAAGAGAGTGAGTCCCTGTCTAAAAAACAAATAAGCTAACAACAATTTTTAAAAATCCCAAACAGATGGAAAGAAATATGGTGATAGTGATTATAAGACTTAATATTGTTAAGATGGCCATACTCCCCAAATTTATCTGCATATTCAATGCAAACTCTATCAAACACCAGCTTCCTTTCTCTTAGAAATTGTCAAGTGATTTCTAAAATTTATATAGAATTTATACAAAAATGCAAGGGAGGCCGCGCGTGGTGGCTCACACCTGTAGTCCCAGTGCTGTGGGGGGCCGAGGCGGGTAGATTTCCTGAGCTCAGAGGTTAGAGACCTGTATGACCAGCAGTGAGCCAGAGAAAGACCCCGTCTCTACTAACATCAAAAACAGCCCAGCATCTCCAGAGGAAGAAGAAAATGAACAACAAAAAAAGAGTACTTCAAACAAGGAAGAATGTATAAGCAAGTTGAAATTAAAAATTAAAAAAAAATGCAAGGGATTCAGAACAGCCAAAACAATCTTAAAAAAGAACAGCAAAGTTGGAGGAGTCACACTTCCTGATTTCAAAACTGATACCAAAGTGATAAATCGAGACAGTATGGTACTGGCAAAAAGAAAGACATGCACACATCAATGGAACAGAAATAGGAGTTCAGAGATAAACCCTTACATGTATGGCAAATTGATTTTTGACAAGGATGCCAAGATAATTCAATGGAGAAAACAGTCTTTTCAACAATGTTGTGACAACTGGATATTCACATGCAAAACAATAAAATTTGAATCATCAAAAATTAACTAAATCAGACACTCGAAATGTAAAAGCTCAACTAGAAAACACTCAGAAGAAAACAAAGGTAAACAAAGGTGTAGATCTTTGTGACCTCAGATTAGGTAACAGCTTCTTAGCCATGATAGCAAAAAGCACAGCAGCAAAAGGAAAAACAGATACATCAAACTCAAACAAAATGAAAATGTCTCTGTTTCGATGTATACCATCCAGAAAGTACAAACAATTCACAGAATGGGGGAGAGAAATTTACAAGTCATATATCCAATAAGGGACTAGTATCTAGATATAAATATAAAAAGAACTTTTACATGTCAACCATGTATAATTTAGCAATTCCACTCTTAGATACATATTCAAGAAATATAAAAACATATGTCTATGTAAAAACTTATACATGAACATCATAAAAGCATATTCATAATGTACAAAAGGAGAAACAACCAAATGTCCATCAACAAATGAAAAGATACACAAAATTTAGTATATCCAAAATAGATTATTGAGCAATAAGAAGAAATAAAATACTGATATATGCTACAACATAGATGAACTCTGAAAACATTACACCGAGTGAAAGAAGCCAGGCACAAAAGACTAGATATTATATGATTTTGTTTACATAAATGTCCAGAATAGGCAAATTCATAGAAACATAAAGTAAATCAGTAGTGCCAGGGGTTGGGGTAAGGTATGAATGGGAATACTTAACTGCTAGTGGGTATGGAACTTCTTTAAGAGATGAGAAAAATGTTCTAAAATTGATTGTGGTGACAGTTGTACAACACTGTGAATATGCTAAAAAGCACTTAATTCTGCACTTTAAATGGGTAAATTATATGGTATATTGACTATATCCCAATAAAGCTGTTATAAAAAAAGGGTATGCATATGTAAATAAAAACACTTTTATAAAATAACATACAAGTTAAAACAACTGAAAATACAAGAAGACGACATATAAACAATCAGGTTGAAATTCCTGAAAGATATCTAAAGTTAAGGCTTTTGAGGAAGGTCCCAAAATAGATGCCAATTAGAAAGAAAAATTTCCCATTTAAATAATATGGGAAAGCATGGAAATGAAAAAAAAAAGCAAAATGAGTGGAGCACAATTCCTACTACAAGACAAAATATTTTGCAAAGACTCAGTAAAGAATTATAAAGTTGTGTTTCTTGAAAAACTTCCAAGTTCAAGAATTTGGGCTGAAGTTATTTTCAGTATGACTTGGAAAACTGTAGAAAAGAATACATTAGAATTACAAAATATTAGATGGGAAGAACCAGAGAAGTCAAGTTTTCCATAATAAAGCAGGAATTCATCCTACATGTAACATCTCCAACACATGATCTGCTTATAGGTCGTCAGGAGTAGCAAGTTTCCTAATTCAAAAGACAGGCCACGCAGTTTTTCAATTTACAAGGCCTAAAAGCAAATGAGATCTTTTTAATAAGATAAAACTGAGTTTTCATTAAAATGGTCAATTTATTATTACTATTACCAGTGACATACCATTTTATAGTTAATTAGAACAGTGTAAGGAATGCTTTTTATGATCTAGTGTACACATACAGAAACAGAACTAAAATAAAAAGTTCACAGAGCATTTTTTCATAATACAGTCATGCATGGCTTAATCATGGGGATGTGCTCTAAGAAATGTGTCATTAGGCGATTTTGTCATTGTGTGACAAACATCAGAGATCCGCTTAACACAAACCTATGTTATAGCCCACTATACACCTAGGCTACAGGTTCATGGTATTATAGACTATTGCTCCTAAACTATGCACTAGTTACACAACGTATTTCTGTAACAAATATTATAGGCAATTGTAACACAATCGTAGTTGTGCATCTAAACATCTCTAAACATAGAATAGGTACAGTAAAAATAGAGTATAAAAGATGAAAACTGGTATACCTGTTCAGGGTACTTAACCATGAATGGAACTTAACAGGACTAGAAGTTGATCTGGGTGAGTCAACGTGAAAGACTAGATGAGAGGTGAGAGAATGTGAAAGACTAGAACATGACTGCACACTACTGTAGACTGTTTAAACACTTAGACTATACTTGGTTTATTAAAAATTTGTTCTTTCTTCACCAATAAATTCTCTGTAGCTTACTGTAGCTCTTTTATTTTATCAACTTTTTAATGTCTTTTAACCTTTTGATTCTTTTACTAAGAGTCAAAATATATACTGTTCAACTATACAAATATATACCTTTCTTTATACCCATATTCTACATGCTTGTTTTTCTATTTAAAAACTTTGTTTTAGGCTCGGCACCTATAGCTCAAGTGGCTAAGGCGCCAGCCACATACACAGGAGCTGGCAGATTCAAATCCAGCCCAAGCCCACCAAACAACAATGACAACTACAACCAAAAAATAGCTAGGCATTATGGCGGGCACCTGCAATCCCAGCTACTTTGGAGGCTGAGGCAAGAGAATCGCTTAAGCCCAAAAGTTGGAGGTTGCTATGAGCTGTGACACCATGGCACTCTACCCAGGGTGACAGCTTGAGACTCTGCCTCAAAAAAACAAAAACAAACAAACAAAAAACCCAAAAACCAAAGAACTTTGTTTTAATTTTTAAACTTTTTTGTGAAAAAACAAGACACAACCACACACATTAACCTAGGCCTACCCAGGGCCACTATCATCAATATCACTACCTTTAACCTCCACATCTTGTCTCACTGGAAGGTCTTCAAGGACAATAACACTCATAAAGTTGTCATCTCCTATGATAACAATTTCTTCTCTTTGAATATCTTAAAGATCTGCCTAAGACAGCTCTGCAGTTAACTAATTTTTTTATAAGTAGAAGGAGTATACCTTACTGAGAAAAAGTATAGTATAGTAAAAACATAAAGTATTTATTATCACTAATATATATACATATGTATATATATATACGTATTATGTCTATAACATACATAATTGCACATTCACAACTCAGAAGCTCAGGAGACAAAACCCTAAACTACGGTGGTTATACTGGTTCAGTATATCTTTCTGAATCAAAAAAACAGTAGTAAACATGGATTCTTATTTCTCCCAACCCACTGGCTAAGTCAACTGAAACTGATTTTGCAGTACTCCTCTGCCAGGTGACCATACCTTTGATCAAATTAAAGTCGATTCCTATTCGGCTGCTCAGTATTAAACTAAAAAATTTATTGATGAGGGCAGGTATGGAAGACAGACCTTTCATACTCTGCACACATACAGTACTGACACATGTGTATACACACAGAGAATATAGAGGGATGACTATTTTCTAAAATTGATGCTTCTATATAATAATTTGTATGTACCTGCTATCTATGATCATAGCTATAAATTCTGTGTAACTGGCTTGGTGCCCATAGCTCAGCAGTTAGAGTGCTGGCCACATGCACCTGGGCTGGTGGGTTGGAACCCAGCCCAACCCTGCTCAAGAAAGAAACAAACAAACAAACAGCCGGGCGCAGGCGCTGTGACCTGTAGTGCCTGTTGTCCCAGCTACTGGGGAGGCTGAGGCAAGAGAATCACTTGAACCTAAGAGTTTGAGGTTGCTGTGAGCTGTGACATCACAAACTCTACAGAGGGCGACATAGTGAGACTGTCTCAAAAAAAAAAAAAATAAATAAATAAATAAAAATAAATAATAAATTCTGTGTAACACACATCTACAAATGTTCCTAAGACTGAATGCAACCAGTTATCAGTTTAGAAAACACAAAATCACTTGTAAATAATTTCCCTTAAATTATACTGTCTCATAATTTGCAATTTTGTATCTGTATCTCCATCCCTATACTACCTTTTCCTCAAAAAAATAATAAATCAGTCTTCGGTAAAATTTCAATTATGCTTTCTAACAGAAACAAAAAAAACATTAATTAACATCACAATTTAAATGCCAAGACATTAATTTAGGGTAGGCTCTGGTCCCAATCATGAGAATGTTATCACAAAGAGCATCTCTGCTCATTCTTCCAAGAGTTAGTTACTATCCTTTGCTCTACCATAATCACCATAGTTAGATTCTGCCTCTTACATTAGTATTAACCTCTATTCCAGCAGTTCTAAATGTAAAGGCAACAACATTTTGTACAGAGGAATATACACATTTTTTTGGTAGGAAAGAGCCATACCTTTCATCTTAAAGTAGAAAATCTGGAAGCACGACAGACATTTTAAAGAAAGAAACCTGATGAATATAATCTCTTCATCATTCGGCAGCATTTGCTGGCTGTCGAGCAACTACATCATTTCTTCAAGGAAATGAACCATGACTTTAATCCAGTTAAAATCACTGCCACTTCCCCCAAGGAACATTTATTAAGTAGAGTATATAATATCAACAAAATTTACCATGAAACAAAGAAAGATAAAGCATCAATTCATGCTGAAGAGAATTAATCTAAAATACAAAAGCACTTTTCATGATCTTGGTCACTACTGAATCCCCTGTCAGATAGCAGGCAATTTGTCTGACTTGATAATACTATAAGTAGTAAAAATACCAATGTCTTCCCTCATCAAGAATTTGGGTGAGACCAGAAATGTTACTGGATTTTGGCAAGACCATAAGGTAACTCTGTGCAAAAGACTAGATTTCTTAATGGTTCAGTTGTCTTCAATCCTGTTGAGCCTCCTCATCACTATTAAAGATAATGATGTGAATGACTATACTAGTTTCCTAGGACTGCCATAACAATATATGGCAGGTCCCTGAATAATGTCACTTCATTACAACATTCATAAGGAAAAAAATCGAATCTTAGCCAGAGTCACTTGTGAAGATGTGGATGTAGGTTTTCTCCAGGTATGCCAATTTCTTCCCACATCCCAAAGATGAACTCATTAGGTTAACTGATGTGTCTCAATGTCCCCAGTATGAGTGTAAGTGTGTGTGTGTAAGTGAGATCTGCAATGAAATGGCATTCTGTCCAGGGTAGTTCCCTCCTTGTGCCCCAAGCTGCTGGGAGCAGTCAAGGCCCTGAATACACTGTAAAATAATTGCTGTAAAATAAAAATTCCTAAAGTATACAGTAATCATACAAATGAACAACAATAAATGATGTGGTATGAAAGTAACTCAGAGCCTGCTGTATTTGTTGCTTTTGGCTGCATGGTAGTAGGAGGTACAATCTTAGCTTTGCAAACATTTATTCCTTGATTTAATAATACACCACTACAACTGCCATCCCACACTGACACACCAGAAATTGAATAATTATTCATATTAATTTTTATTAATCTTTCTTAAATCTATGTATCGCTCACATCTTCATATTTAATATTAAAAGTGTTTTTGATTTTTTTTTTTTTTTGTAGAGACAAAGTCTCACTCTATCACCCTCAGTAGAGTGCCATGACGTCACACAGCTCACAGCAACCTCCAATTCCTGGGCTTAGGCGATTCTCTTGCCTCAGCCTCCGGAGTAGCTGGGACTATAGGCACCCGCCATAACACCCAGCTATTTTTTGTCACAGTTTGACGGGCGCCAGGTTTGAACCCGCTACCCTCGGTATATAAGGTCGGCACCCTACCCACTGGTCCACAGGCGCTGCCCAAAAGTGTTTTGAATTTTTATTTAAAAGTTTGGTGATGTTTCTGTGATCACAAATATGCCACAGGAACTTAACTCTTTTTTATATCAATTAGCCTTTGATAAACTAGTTTTGTTACAAGTCATTCCACTTAAAGCTGCAGTTTCTAAGAACCTAGCCACAAGATTAAGTAAAGGCTTACTGTATAACAAAGTAGGAGGCTTAAAATAATAAAAATTTATTGCCTTATAGCTCTGGAAGCCAGAAGTCCAACACTAAGGTATTTGCAGGGCCACACAACCTCTGAAACCTGAGGAGAGAATCTTTTCTCAGCTCTTCTAACTTCTAGTTAGCAATCTTTGGTGTTCTCGGCTTACAGATTCATTACTCCAATTTCTGCCTCTATTGTCACATTATGTTCCCTCTATGTGTCTTTGTCTTTACCCCTTCTTATAAGGATGTCAGTCATGTTGCATTAGGGCCCGCCCTAATTCAGTATGACTTCATCTTGACTACATCTGCAAAAAGCCAATTTCAAAATAAGTTATGTTCACAGGCACCATAAATTTGATGTTTGTTCTTGCTTCAATTTTAGCAGAATTCATGTTGCTCTAATAAGGGCTCTTTTCAAGCTGATGTCTTACCATTTCTAGGGCTTCAATCTAGGTTCTGTTCAGACATGTTATAACAAGTTAGTACAAGTTTATTTTGGTGCAAAAAAATTTTTAATGCATGCTAAGTTTTTTCATAATATACATTTTCCATGAATTTTGTGAAGCCCCCTTGTATATCTACATATATTCTATTGATTGTTTCTAGAGAATCCTAACTAATATAAGCCCTAAAAATCCAGGAGGTGCAATAAAGATGAAATTTAAACATTGCACTTACTTGCCTCTAGATCTGGCAAAGGAACACTCTCGAACATCCTAGACAGATGCTACCTTACCAGCTGGCAGATGGCTATATGATTTTTACCCTCAAAGGGTAATTTAGACATAGTACTTACTTGCTTCTAGAACTGGCAAAACAACACTCTTGAATATCCCACACAGATGCTACCTTACCAGCTGGCAGATGGCTGTATGATTTTAAGCCTTAAAGTGTTATGGAATAGGGCCAGGTAAAACCTCAAAGCAGCAAAGTACATCAAACAGTTGAGGATCACTTTATCAATTTGGTTAAAAACAAACAAACCAACCCAGATCTCTGGGGTTTTGGTATGTTTTTAATTAAGGTGAAAAAGTTACAAATGTCAACACTATATGATAAAATGACTTTTAGTAGTTAACAAATAGAACCTGAGCAACAGAACAGATATACATTATTGGCTATATATTAGGTAACATCTAACCTAGGATCACTTTGGTTTTAAAATAATAAAATCATAAAATGAATAGTCAACATATACTATAATTAAAGAGAGAATGAGACAGGCTATGACTTATACTCAGTTTATCATTATTTATGCTAAATTTAGGGTATTTTAAGCTCAGTACTACTTGTATTTTGGGCCAGGTAATTGTGTGTTTGGGGGCTATCCCAGGTACCATAGGATGCTTAGCAGCATCCCCTAGTTCTTATAACTAAAAATGTCCCTACATATCGTCCATGGGTGCAAAATCACCACTGGTTAAATAACACCATGTTAATGGTATGAAATAGCATGGTAAAGAAAAACCTCAAACAACTGATAAAAAATAAATCATTGCCTGGTGCTAGATATTAATTACTTTTCTGCTAATATGTGAACATAGGCAACCTTTGTGACCTAAAAATCCACATTTTTTTTTTTTTTGTTATAGTTGTCATTGTTGCCCTAGGCTACAGTGCCATAAAGTCAGCCTAGCTCATAGCAACCTCAAACTCCTAAATTCGAGCGATCCTCTTGCCTCAGCCTCCCAAATAGCTGGAACCACAGGTGCCTGCTACAATGGGGTTTTGTTCCTATTCAGGCTGGTCTTAAACTCCTGAGCTCAAGGGATCCTCTTGCCTCAGCTTCCCAGAGTGCTAGGATTACAGGTATAAGCCACTGTGACCACCCTGAAAATCAACAATATTTTAAACCACAAAATTAAAATAGATCCTACAGGAATTTTCTTACTGCATGAGTCCATTTTAAGCTTTAATGAAAGGAAGGGGAAGGGAACTAACACCATTTAAAATCTATTGTATCTTACTGTATTGCACCATGCTGGGTATTCTCTATAATTTGCTGTTTTTAATGACCATCCCCCCCCCACGCACATGTGTACATACATACCTATATGTATATAAGTATTTGCATTTATATGTAAATAAAATACAAAAACTTCATAGTTGAACACCTCCCTACATTGACCGCCTCCTTAAGTTGACCTAACTTTCATAGACCAGACGTGCAGTACATGTACTCCAATGGAAGACTGACTTCTATGCATTGACCACCTCTGTAAATTGTTTCTTAACCCTTGAATTGTGACACCCAATATTAACTTACCCTCTGGGTTGGCACCCATAGCTCAGTGGTTAGGGCACCGGCCACATACACTGGAGCTGGCAAGTTTGAACCCAGACAGGGCCTGCTAAAACAACAATGACAACTATAACAAAAAAAATACAGGTGTTGTGGTGGACACCTACAGTACCAGCTACTTGGGAGGCTGAGTCAAGAGAATCACTTAAAGCCCAGAAGTTTGAGGTTGCTGTGAGCTGTGATGCCAGAGCACTCTACCAAGAGTGACACAGCGAGACCCTGTCTCAAAAAAAATTAACTTACCCTCTATAATTTGATCAGTTAAGTCCACGCAACTCCAAGGGGTAGGTGTGGGCTTTGCCCCTTAACTGCATTATGTTGTCTTTAGTATAAATTCTTTTTTCATATTTGATTATTATCACTTTAGATTAGGTTTAACATCCTATTGCTTATCATGTATTGTGGAAGAGTTTTTCAACATAAAGGACTGGTCTGAATTGTAGGTACATCATACAGTTATTGGAAAAATTTTATAGTTAATCAAGACATGATATGGGCCAAAGGAAAGAACTCAAAGAGCTGACACTGAAGGAAAAAGTTGATCTACATTTTCTGGAAAGCAGCAGCCAAAGAAAGACAGCAAAACATTTTGGTGTGAGCAACATCCAGAAATGTAAACGTGAGTACTTGCAGAGATACAGTAAGGAAAACAGAGACCTATAGTGGAAGATGAGGAGAACTTCACTTAATGAAGTCACATAAAGCTGGTTCAAACAAATGAGGAAAGTTAGCACCCAAATCTCCAGGCTGATGATCCAGGAAGTTGCTAAAAAATTCACACAGGAATTTGGAGTGGCAAAGGTGGTTGGCTTGAGAAATTTAAACTGTGAAACGAGATCTCCCAGAAAGTCTTGTGTGGCAAATCCAATGCAGTTCCAGTAGAAGGTTGTGGAAGAGTTCATCAAAAAGTTCCCAGACTTCTCCAGAGGCTTCAAAGATGACATTTTTAATGCTGACAAATATGGATTCTTTTTCAGCGTAATGACTGATGAGAGCCTCATCATAATGGGTGACAAATGGAAGAGCAGAAAACTTTCCAAAGAACATTTCATAGTTCTGCTTTGTGCTGGCTCAACCGGAGAGAAACTTAAGCTTTTTTTCCCCCCCTTTTGCTAGATCCATCATTTATTAACATTGAACTCAGGGTCAACATGACTCAATTCTGAATGAAGCTAACACAACACATGTATTTCTCCATAGAAAACAATCTATAAGCGCTTCTTCCTGCACTTGGGAATACTAGTTAACACTTTAGTACTCTGCTTAGGTTCCATTTTAAACAGTAAAATTAAAAAAGCACAAAAATGTGAAAAACTACCAAATAGACCATGGAAAGGACACTTATTTACAGTATAGGAACTGAAACACAGAGGCAGAGTCTTTCTGTCACTTGGAAACGTACACATAAGACAACTCTAGTCCTGAGACATGTCAATAAAATAATTTCTTATAAGCTTTGAGAACTCTGGGCAAACTTGTGATACATGATGCTCTGGGCATGACTGCAAATGACCATAAAATCTTGCAAACACCAATTTGGATGCTATAAATTTTAGTGAATAGGTAAATCTGTAAACATGGAAAATCTGAATAATGAGGATCGTCTATCACATCCTCATTTGACAGAACAGGTAGACAGGATAAATGATTTGCTTAAGGTAACATGGCTAGCAAAAAAGAAGTCAATCTCCCAGGCTCTGTGGGTGCCAGTCCTAAATATACGCTATTATGCCATCATGCTTTGCTCATGGCTTTCATCATGAACGCCATCCTGTTGCATGACAACCTCTGCCTGGTCTTAGTGAAAAGAGAGAAGTATTGGATGTCCCCAAAACTTATATACCGCAGAACACTGATATTTTCACTTAGAAATATATTCTAGCTCCTTTTCTACTCTATGGAGAAGTAGAAGCCTTCCTTCTCTGAGCAGTCCAAACTCCTTGTATTGCCTTAAGAGGTATTACAGTGAATTTGAAATTGCAGACCTGGTTTTCAAATCCACTCCTTGGTACTGGTTAGGTGACCCTAACACTTTCAGATTCCTCTGTAAAACAGAGATTGCAATGCTAATTTCACAGGATTATCCTAAGGAATAAAATGAGACAGCCAGAATAAGCACGTGAAAACTGACATGCATTACTCTTCAGAATTTGTTTGGGATGGAAGGATGCCTCCCAGAACTTACTCAGCAAAGGGATTTTTCATCTTACCATTGTATGTAGCAGCCATGTTGCCCCATGGAACTCTTAGGCTTAAGATCCCTCTTAAGCTTAAGATCCCTCTTTCTCAAGGGCAGGAAATATGCCTGGGGCACAGTTGCTCATGGGTTGAGCTTCTGATATTCCATAGTCAAACACAGCTCAAAAGACAAACCCCAACCCCACTTGGAATAAAAGCTAAGTCTGCCACAAATAGTTGCTTCTCAACTTCAACCTCTAAAAAGCACTTGTGTTTTGATTTTCAATTCTAGTTCAGAAATTACTCCATCTGGTATGGCCAATTGGGATGCAGCAGCAGCAGAAATTTAGTATATCTTATTTATATATACTTATAATACCAGAGGATGTGTTAATGTAAAAAAAATGAAACATGTTTTGAAATAAATCAGGAAAAAAGATGGAAAGATTTCATGACTAGTTCTCTAAACTCAGAGGGTTTGGGGGTAAGGGGAAACACAAGACTCTTCAAGGAAAAGGCCAAAATAGCTTTTCATGGTGATGCCAAAGGAATTTTTGCCTCATGGCAGAGAAGGTTAAAAATAATGGTTTAAAATACAAAACCCACCAGGCAAGGAGACATAACGTTTTTAGTGACTGGTAAGTAGGCAAAAACATCCACATTCAAGAACCTGAAGCTCAAAGACCTCCCTGGTCACTTGGAGATCAAACACATACACATGAATAACTGGTGCCCTATTTGAGAAGTGGCTGAGGGATATGAATCAAGAAATAAAGAAGAAACAATCTATTCTACTGACTGAGGGATATGAATCAAGAAATAAAGAAGAAACAATCTATTCTACTGACAGTACATAACTGTCCTGGCCACCCTCAAGTGAATCATCTCACAAATAAAACACTGAAATTTCTGCCTCTAAACAGAACCTCAAAAATCCAATCTCTTAACCAAGGTTATCATCTAAACATTTAAAATGGACTACCAAGCCCAGCTCTTGCAGTAGGTCATTAATAAAACACAAACCTATGGTCTGCCTGTGGAGGCAACTACATCCACTGCATCAGTTAACACTCTGGATACTGTCTTCTGGATCAGTTCTTCTTAAAGTTCAGCCAGAAAGACTACAGAAGTGTTTCAGGAAAATTGGATTTGAACCACCACAGTGGCTCACGCCCATAATCGTAGCACTTTGGGAGTCTGAGGCAGGAGGATCCTCTGAGCTTAAAAGTTCAAGACCAGCCTTACCAAGATTGAGACCCCGTCTCTACTAAAAATAGAAAAATTAGCCAGATGCTGTGGTGGGCTCTGTAGTCCCAGCTAATTGGGAGGCTGAGGCAGGCCTGCTTGAACCCAGGAATTTAAGGTTGCTACAAGCTAGGCTAACTACATGCACGTTAGCCTGGGGCAACAGAGTGAGTCTAAGAAAAAAAAAAAAAAAAAAAAAGAGAAAAGAAAGAAAGTTGAATTTGTCACAACTCAAATGCACAATGTTTTGGCCCTATCAAACCATCCATCTTCCATGGCAGAATTCCACAGAGATTTGGAAATTTTTGTTGCAATGGATGATGAGCTGGCAACTTATAATGAAATTGACCCAGAAGCAATTTTCCAAGTGATACTGACCAAAGTACAGTGCATAAAGCAACTGATAAAGTGGAAGAAGCAAGTGAGCACAACATAGAAATCGCACAGACTCCAAAAGAAGAGGATGTCAGGCATCTGGTAACACAGCTGAAGTCATTTGCTATGGAAAAATGCCCAGGTATGCTGAGTGGTATGGCCAGTGTTGAGAGTACTTTCTCCACTTACATTTGTAATAAGAATAAGAAACAGACCAAGACTGACTCTTTTTTCAGAAAGAATTATTAAAACATGAGAAAATAACTGTTTAATAAAGGTATTGATTCTGTATGATACTGTATGTCTGATTTTACTATATTTCAATTATGTATGATTCACATGATATTCTCTAACAAAAGCTGTATGACAAAATAAAGTACATGTATGTATCAGTACAGTAGGTCTAGTTCCTTATGCTGACCACCTCTGTATTCTGACCAGTTTGTCCCTTAGGCAGTCAACTTACAGAAGTTCTACTGTACTTCTGAAAGGACATACTAATCTGGTAACAATTGTTTGCCTTACAATGTGAAGACAAAGAATTAGAGATCTGGAGTAGAAAGAAAGGATTTTTATTGGATATCTTTTTGAACTATGAGAATTTTAAAATATAGTTACGTGTGGCTTAAGGATGAAAATATGTTCTGAGATATGTATCGTTACATTTTACTGTTATGCAAACATCATAGAATGTTCTCACACAAACCAACAATGTTACAGCCTACTACACACCTAGGCTATATGGTATAGGCTCTTGCTCCTAAGGCTACAAACCTGTAGAGCATGTTACTGCACTGAATAATGTAGACAACTGTAATACAATAGTGACTATTTCTGTATCTAAACATAGAAAAAAGATACAGTAAAAATACAGTATTATAATTTTATGGGACCACCATCATACATTCAGCATGTTGTTGACCAAAATGTTATGTAGTGCATGACTTTAAACTGATGTTTTACATTTATAATTTAACAATGATTAAGACTGGGAGCAACGGTTCATGCCTGGGAGGCCAAGGTGGGTGAACTGTTGGAGCTGAGGAGTTCAAGGCCAGCCTGAGTAAGAGCAAGACCCTATTTCTACTAAAAATAGAAAAAAAAGATAGCCAGTCAATGTGGCGGGTGCCTGTAGTCCCAGCTACTCCAGAGAATGAGGCAAAGGGATCACTTGAGCCCAAGAGTTTGAGGTTGCTGTGAGCTATGATGCCAC
The DNA here is from genome assembly GCA_963574355.1 of Loris lydekkerianus. NCBI lineage: Eukaryota > Metazoa > Chordata > Mammalia > Primates > Lorisidae > Loris > Loris lydekkerianus. The sequence goes on from CAUYPK010163426.1 coordinate 14,887, forward strand.
AGCACTCTTCCCAGGGCACAGAAACTCTGTTTCAAAAAACAACAACAACAACAAAAAAAAAAAAAAAAAAAAAACCAGCAGAAGAAGAAAATGAACAATGCAAAATAAATCAAAGTGTAATATAAATTTTTCATTTGGCAGATTAAGAAATTGAGACTCAACAAAGTTTGAATCAATGACCAAGTTTACTAAAAAGTGATATAAACAAAATTTTATATCTGTTTATATTACTTTTTTTTTTTTTTTTTTGAGACAGAGTCTCCCTATGCCACCCTTGGTAGTGTGTGGCATCACAGCTCACAGCAACTTTAAACTCTTGGACTTAAGCGATTCTCTTGCCTCAGCCTCCCAAGTAGCTAGGACTATAGGCTGAGCCCCCCAGAACACTTAGCTGTTTTTCGTTGTTGTCATTGTTGTTTAGGAGGCCAGGGCTCGGTTTGAACCCACCAGCCTCAGTGCATGTGTCCGGCGCCATAACCACTGTTCCATAGGCACCAACCCATCCATTTATTTTACTCTTCAGATTCATCAACACCATCAGAATAACTTGGGTCTTGTCTACAGGAAGCTATTTTAGAATTCTAACATACCTACCTTGATGGCATGTTATATACACAAAAGACACAATAAATGTATCCAAAATATGTTACAGCTCTAGCAAATGAGATTACAGATAGACACCAAACCACTGAACTTAAAATTTCTTTTCCAACCGAAGTCTTAATGAAGTAGAATATTTGAGCATATTTAATAGCTGAATAAATAAGCTCGGACCCTGTAGGTCAAGTGGCTAAGGCACCAGCCACATATGCCAGAGCTGGCAGGTTCAAATCCAGCCAGGGCCTGCTAAACAACAATGACAACTACAACCAAAAAACAGCTGGGTGTGGTGGTGGGCACCTGTAGTCCCAGCTACTTGGGAGGCTGAGGCAAGAGAATTGCTTAAGCCCAAGAATTAGAGGTTGCTGTGAGCTGTGATGCCATAGCACTCTACCCAGGGTGACAGCTTGAGGCTCTATCTCAAAAAGAAAAAAAATAGCTAAGTTAATTCATCTTAGTCTTCTCTGATCATGAAACATAATTCTTCGTCTTCTTTTTTTTTTTTTTTTGAGACAGAATTTTACTATGTTGCCCTCGGCAGAGTACTGTGGCGTTACAGCTCACAGGAACCTCCAACTCTTAGGCTTAAGTGATTCTCTTGCCTCAGCTTCCCAAGTAGCTGGGACTACAGGAGCCCACCAGAACGCCCCGCTTTTTTTTGGTTGTCATTGTTTGGCAAGCCCAGGCCAGGCTCGAACCCGCCAGTTCTGGTATATGTGGCTGGCTCCCTAGCTGCTGAGCCAACATAATTCTTCTTAAAATTTTTAACCATTCAGAGTTCTTAAAATGTAGATTAAGCTTGTCAAGTTGTTGATTTTATTGGCTCAGTGCCCGTAGCACAGTGGTTACAGCACCAGCCACGTACACCAAGGCTGGCAGGTTTGAACCCAGCCCGGGTCAACTAGAACAACAATGACAACTAGAACCAAAAATAGCCAGGCATTGTGGAGGGCACCAAGGGCAACATAGTGAGACTCTGTCTCAAAAAAAAAAGAAAAAGTTGTTAATTTTATAAAATGCCAGAGGATCCTTCAACTTGGCAAACTGGGCAAAAACAAAAAAAGGGAAGGGGGTCAAATTGTTTCATCAGAAACATCAGTCAAAATTAACAATCCTTGGGTGGTGCCCATAGCTCAGTGGGTAGGGCACTGGGCACATACACCCAGGCTGGCAGGTTCGAACCCAGCCTAGGCCAGCTAAACAACAATGACAACTGCAAAAAAAAAAAAAAAAAAAAAAAAAATAGCTGGGCATTATGGCAGGTGCCTGTAGTCCCAGCTACTTGGGAGGCTGAGGTAAGAGAATCGCTTAAGCCCAAGAGTTTGAGTTTGCTGTGAGCTGTGATGCCATGGCACTGTACCCAGGGCAATAGCTTGAGACTCTGTCTCGAAAAAACAAACAAAAAAATTAACAATCCAGAAGCCTTAACTATCACTTAAGTGCATATCTTCAATCCCATTGTATAATGTAATTAACCTAGCACATTCCAACAACTCTTGAAAATATACACAAAGTCTGAGGAATACAGAAATAGTAAACAATCTCTACTCTCAAGAAATGTATAATCTGGCTTGGTGCCCATAGCACAGTGTTTATATGGCCCCGGCCACATACACCCAGGCCAGCAGGTTCAAACCTGGCCCGGGGCCAGCTAAACAACAATGATAACTGCAACAAAAAACTAGCCAGAAATTGCAGCAGGCGCCTGAGGCAAGAGAATTGCTTAAGCCCAAGAGTTTGAGGTTGCTGTGAGCTATGACGCTATATCACTCTACTGAGGGCAACACAGTGAGACTCTGTCTCAAAAAAAAAAAAAAAAAGAAAGAAAGAAATGTATAATCATGCGCATGATCATATCAATGTACACAGCTATGATTTAATAAAAAAAAAAAAGAAATGTATAATCTAATGGAAAAACAAGAAAACAGTTAATCATAAAACAAAAAAGTAACAATTATTATAACAAATAATGCGTACTACTACTGTAGACCAAATTGTTTTCCTCAAAATTCATTTATTGAACCCTAGCCTCCAATGTGACTATATTTGGGACATTTATTTTCTCATAGTTCTGGAGGCTAAAAGTTACTCTCTCCCTACTCTCACACAGTGAGGAAAGGTCATGATAAGCCTGGAGCCAGATAGAGCCCCAGAGCTCTCTCTGACCCATGCTGGCACCCTGTATATTGTTTTGGTAGCCCAAGCATGGTGACACAAATACCTACTGTGCCTGACACTTATGCTAAGGCCTACAGTTAAAAGATACCCAACATGAAGCTAAGAAAAGAAAATACTATTCCCACTGCCTAATAGGTGAGAGAAACAAACTACAATGTGGTAGGTAAGAGGTTTACTAACAGTAAGAAATTCTCAAACTTAGACAACCCTAACACTGCCCATTTCCTCTATTTTCAAATGTCAAACATCATAGAAATGCAGCTTAAATTGAATTGTGATAAGTAGAGATTCATAAGACAGACCAGGAGAGAAGGAAATTCCAAGCAAGTGGAATGTCATAAGCAAAGGCTTAGAATTTGTTAAGTTCCAGTAACCACAAATAGTTCAATGTTACTGGAATGCAGAGTGGGGAAGGGGAAGTATTAGGAAATGATGCTGAAAATGTAAGCAGGAACCAGATGATGAATGTGCTGTGATAAGGAGCCTGAACTTCATTTTGTAGGCCACAGGGAACCACTGATGAATTGTAAGCAGGGGAACAAAATGAATAGATTTTTATTTTAGAAAAGTACTCCAGCAACATATGAAAATGAAATGAAGGACATTTTCTAGTTAGAAAGCTATTGATTCTAACACAGAGAGGGAACTAATGAAGGCAGCAATAGAAGAAAACAATAAGAAGGGAATAGATTAGGGAGATATTTATAGGGCCAAATGAAACTAGCATAGGCCTTGAAGTCCCACAAAAAATTTAACATTTCACCTTGCACAAGTTACTTATCATCCTCTTTGACCATTAGTTCTCTCACCTGTAGAGTGTAAATAAGAAAAGTCCTTAAAGGGTTATTGTGAGAGGTAAGAAAATAACTTCTGGCCATGCATGATGGCTCACACCTGTAGTTCTAGCTACTGAAGAGGGTAAAGAAGGAGGATCTCTGGAATTCAGGAGTTCACAGTGAGCTATGATCAGGCCACTGTACTGTAGTCTGGACAACAGAGCAAGATCCTGCCTCAAAAATAAACAAACAAAAAAAAGAACAGAACTTCTGTATGCCACATATCCTACAACTGTTTCTAGATAATGTTAGATAACTTTCTTAGAAATGATAGGATTAGCTTACTGTCTATAGTTGGATTATCTGGTAGATACAGGTATGGGGAGTTAGGAAATAAGCAAAAACCAAAGATCACATCTCTATTTGTGGTCTAGGCAATTGAGTGAATTGAATATCAATAACTTAGCCAGGAAATAAAGGAAGAACAGTTAGAAAAGTGCCATGACAAAAGTAAATAAAATGCTGAGTTACATGCAAAAACTTCTAGTTAGAAGTACATTAAAAAGAGAAATATGTGAAAGGGAGAATTTGTGATAAATTTGAAAAGGACAAGAAAGATATCAAGAAGTACAATGGCATTCAAGAATAATATGAACAGGTTGGGTACAGTGACTCACACCTGTAATCCCAGCACTCTTGGAGGCTGAGGTAGGTGGATTCCTTGAAGTTAGGAGTTAGAGACAGCCTGAACAAGAGTGAGATGCTGTCTTTACAAAAGTAGAAAAACTAGCCAGGCATGGTGACGCGCAACTTTAGTCCCAGATACTTGGGAGGCTGAGGCAAGAGGATTGCTCAAGTCCAAGAATTTGAGGTTGCTACGAGCTATAACACCATGACACTCTACCCAGGGCGACAGAGTGAGACTTTGTCCCACCTCCCACCCCCCAAAATAATAAAAATAATAATATGAACAAAACTACAGGAATTATAAATCTTTCCATTCTGATGAGAGTATGTGTGTGTGAATGTATGAATGAGAAAGAAAGAAATAAAAAGAGACAGGGAGATTGTGTGTGTCTGTGTGTGCACACACATGCATTAGTAAAAGGACAAAAGGTAAGGTTAGCGAGGTGGAATGTTATAGTCTGTCCTATAAACTTTGGTGTGCAGAGAAGAGGGAGCTACAGCTCTTTTCTGACGATGTTAAAAATAATAACACAGGCTCGCTGCCTGTAGCTCAGCAGCTAGGGCGCCAGCCACATACATTGGAGCTGGCAGGTTCAAACCCAGCCCGGGCCTGCCAAACAACGACAATTATAACAACAAAAATAGCTGGGTACTTTGTTTTATATGGAATCAGAAAAAACCTTGAATAGCAAATACATTACTCAGAAATAAGAACAAATCAGGAGGTATCACATTACCAGACCTCAGGCTATACTATAAATCTATAGTGAGCAAAACAGCATGGTGCTGGCACAAAAACAGAGGGGTAGATTTATAGAACAGAATAGAAAACCAAGAGATGAACCCCGCTACTTATCGTCATTTGATCTTCAACAAGCCTATCAAAAATATTCAGTGGGGGAAAGACTCCCTATTTAACAAATGGTCCTGGGTGAACTGGCTGGCAACCTGTAGAAGATTGAAACTGGACCCCCACCTTTCAACATTAACAAAATTGATTCTCACTGGATAAAAGATTTAAACTTAAGACATGAAACTATAAAAAATACTAGAAGAGAGTTCAGGGAAAACACCTGAAGAAATTGGCCTGGGAGAATATTTTATGAGGAGAACCCGCCAGGCAATTGAAGCAAGACCAAAAAATGTATTACTGGGATCTGATCAAACTAAAAAGATTCTGTACAACCAAGAGCACAGTAAGTAAAGCAAACAGACAACCTTCAGAATGGGAGAAGATTTTTGCAGGTTATGCTTCTGACAAAGGTCTGATAACTAGAATCTACAGAGAACTCAAACTAATCAATAAGAACAAATAACCCCATTTCT
>CAUYPK010163429.1:0-65475 GCA_963574355.1 Loris lydekkerianus
ATACCGAGGCCAGCCAGCACCCACACCCAGGCCAGCCTACACACCATACCCAGGCCAGCCTACACACTATACCCAGGCCAGCCTGCACCCACACCCAGGCCAGCCTACACACTATACCTAGGCCAGCCTACACACCATACCCAGGCCAGCCTGCACCCACACCCAAGCCAGCCTACACACCATACCCAGGCCCGCCTACACACTATACCGAGGCCAGCCAGCACCCACACCCAGGCCAGCCTACACACCATACCCAGGCCAGCCTACACACTATACCCAGGCCAGCCTGCACCCACACCCAGGCCAGCCTACACACTATACCCAGGCCAGCCTACACACCATACCCAGGCCAGCCTGCACCCACACCCAGGCCAGCCTACACACCATACCCAGGCCAGCCTACACACCATACCCAGGCCAGCCTGCACACTATACCCAGGCCAGCCTGCACCTACACCCAGGCCAGCCTGCACCCACACCCAGGCCAGCCTGCACCCACTCCCAGGCCAGCCTGCACACCCATTGTTCAGGTGCTCCCCTCAGAGGCCCACAGCTGTGTCAGGTGTACTCCGTTGGGCCTGCATGGACACCCCCTCTCACTGCTGTGGCTGAATGAAGCCGATTTCTAGAAACTGCCTTCTCCATTCAACCCTGCCTCCTGCTTCCTTCCTATCAAAGCACACGTGTGTACACAGTATGCACTTCCTGGCATGACTCCCCCATATGTGCACCCCCTTCCTCTAACTCTGCTTTATGTGACAGTTGCTGGCACCCCCAAGCTGCCCCACTTACCCCTGCAGCCCCTGGGTGGTGCAGAGGCAGGGGCACCATGGCCGAGTGTGGCGGTCTCCCTGGGGGTTCATTCTAGGAATTTGGAACAAGCATGAGGACTGATTAGACGTCGTTCAAGAATCCAAGTTTGTGTGAGTCAAGGGTCTGAGGAAGCCAGAAAAAGGAACACTCTACAGGGAAGGTGGCAAAGACAGAAGGATCATATGAGCCAGGGTTTATCCAGTGAGGACCCGTGGGGTCTGAATCCAGGTGTGGTGTCTGCTGGACAGAGGTCCTCATCCCCAGGGAAGCTGGTGAGATGTCAGGACACGCACACAGGGCAGCAGGTGCTGACCTGCAACAGCGTGGAGGGACCACAAGAACATCACACTCAAAGAAGGGAGCAGATCCCAAAAGGCCATGATGAGGTACATGGTTCCCTTTGTAGCAAATGCCCCAACAGGCAGATTTTACAGGGCCCAGAATATATCAGTGGTTTTCTGGGGCTGGAGGTGGGGGTGTCTGAATGTCCATCAGGGCTTGTGTTGGGTTCATGATATATTTCAAACTGGAACCTTGTGACGTTTCACAACTTGACAAATTAATAAGAATTATTAAGGTACACACTTAAAACAAGTAAATTTTATGCTATGTAATTTATACCTTATCGAACGTGTATTTAAAAAGTCAGCACATGTAGAAAATTCCCAGTATCCCACATGAGATTCCCTACCAATAACATATCCAGGAACAATGGTCTGGGTTTTAGGGCAGTGAAGACGGATATGATGTGTTATTGGATGGACACTTGGCTCTTTCTGCCTTTCTACCTGGGGGAGGCATATTCTGGGAATTCAGATGGGAGCAAGGGCTGATGTGAACAGTGACTGTGTTGAGAAAAGTGGGGAGCAGGATGGGGGAGGAGGTTGGGAGAAGGGATGTGCTTTCTAAGGGGTTGGGCAAAGACTTTTTTTTTGTTAGGCAGAGTCTTACTTTGTTGCCCAGGCTAGAGAACCATGGCATCAGCCTAGCTCACAGCAACCTCAAATTCCTGGGCTCAAGTGATCCTCTTGCCTCAGCCTTCCCAGTAGCTGAGACTACAGGCACCTGTCACAACTTCTGGCTAATTTTTCTATTTTTAGGAGAGCCAGCGTCTCACTCTTGCTCAGGCTGGTCTCAAACTCCTGAGCTCAAGGCATCCTCCTGCCTTGGCCACTCAAAGTTCTGAGATTATAGGTGTGAGCTCAGCCAAATATTGCTTTCTATTGTTTTGTGAACCACATCCATCATCCTAACAACAAAATGATCTAAAGGTAAGTCAGGGCAAGACTGAACATAAAAACTTTTAAAAGACATTTCCATTGGGAGGTGCTGGCAAAACACCCTCTTGGTGCTGATGGTTGGAGAATCAAGGAGTTAGGACCTGTGCTGTTACGGGAATGAACCCGGCCAGAAGGAGCCAGCACAGGCATGGGTGGAGCTGACTGAAGGCCAAGCTCGGCTCCCAGCTCGGATGTGAGGCTGTAGGCTATGCTGAGACGCTGATTCACACCCACATCTCCTCCTTTGAAACACAGTTCCAGCTCCAGTAATACATCTACTCTCAAACTGCCCTAAAGCACAAATTTCAAGTTGGATTAGAGGAACCTGGTGAGATTACATATCAAATCTCACTCCCACCAACATGCTGGGACAAGGAAGAAGCACAGAACCTTGCCGAGCGCCGAATGTCCCCACCCAGGCTCCTGCTGAAATTTCTGTGTAACAGTGTTGGGAGGGGGCTTTTAAGAGGAGGTGTGGTCATGAAGGCTGTGTTCTCAGGAGTAGATGATGGCCCCCTCACAGGAGGGGCTCCTGATGAAAGCGAGAGTCCAGCCCACCTCTCTCTCTTCATCTGGCTTTGATACCTGTCACTCAGCTCCATCCCTCAGCCCTCCAGCCTTCTGCCGTGGGATGACCCTCAAGTGCTGCTCATGCTCTGGAACCTCCCAGCCTCTGTGCTTTACAAATGGTCAATCTGTGGGGCCCCCTTGTAGCAGCAGAGATGGGCTGAGACAAGCTTCCAGTCCCAGGCTTGGTCCCCTGGGAGTGGCTAGCAGGGGGCAGCCAGCAGCAGCTCTGATTCAGTCTTTCCTCCGTAAAATAGGGTAATTTGTGCAGCCACCAAATGAAGGTGTTGTGAGGGCTGGACAGAGGGGCTGTCGCCAGCACCTGGCACACAGACGTCCAGACGCTCTCGCCTCTGCCTTCACCGAGCCCACCATGGAGAGATGGCTGTGCTTTGCTGGAGGCCGCTGGGCAGCCGCCACTCCTTCTCTGCTTCCAGCGTGCGCCCTCCGCTCCTGGCTGTCAGTGCAGAGGGAGGCTTTTGTTTCCCTCTTGAAGAGGGTCATAGATATGTCCTGTCTTTCTGTGTACTTGTTGACAATCACAACAGACATACAGTGGAGATCAGTAATTAAGTGCAACCCACTGTGGCCTATTTCTTGTTTTACAAATTTTGCCTTCTCTCATTGCCTCATACTCTGCTAAGTCCTAAACCCTGCACACAGAGGCTGCCTGGGCTCGCTCTAGGTTTCCAGCGGCTTCCCAGGACGCTCTCTGGGCCATGGAGCCTCGGGGGATAGAGCAGGGGGTGTAGGGAGAACTCCCTGTTTAAGACACAAACAATTAGGAAGGACAAGGGACAAATGGAGGGACATTACTGCCTGCGCCTCCTGGAGCATCTGGGCAGAACTGTTACCGCACACCTGCTGAGGGGCCGCCCACTGCTGGCCGGGACAACAGTGTCTCACATCAAAGGCCCAGGATCGTTTTCCAGCCGAATAACCATCTAAAGTAAATCTGAGGTTTTAAATAGAAACTTGAAAACTTTATTCTCTGGGATGACCAACTCCACTGCTGTGGTTCCTCCTTCCTTCCTTTTGCATTGATCATATTCTTTTATTAAAAATGCTACTTTGAAACGATGTTTTCTTGAAACGAAATGGTTCCAGCCACATTCATGGCCTACAGGGTGAGAGAAACAGAACCCTCACAAAGGCACCCCATGGCACCTTGCCCAGGGAGGAGGGTGAGGGGGGTTCATTTGTTTACTGGTCCTGTCCCACCTGGAGTGGCTGTTCCAGGTTCTGTCCAGGGCTGGTGCTGAGTGTGAGAAGCTAGGACAGCATAGACCTGTTGTGGCCCCTCAGAAGACTTGCCCAGGCCACTTGGACCTACAGGTTGGGACCCAGGCTGTACAAAGGGCTCATTAACATGTGCAAACACGTGACTTTCCAGAGGGTGGTTTAATCCCTGAGGTCCCTGTTTCCTGCAATTAGATGATGTTTTGACAGGTTCTAGTTTGTGGGTAGCTTCTGGTCTCATAGACATATAGCTGTGCATGCATGTATGCGCATATGTGTGCACATGTGTATGCATGGTATGCATGTATGTGTGGTGTGCATCTGTGTGCATGTGTGTTGTGGGCATGAGTGCATGGTGTGTATGCGTGCATATGTGTATAGATAGTATGTGTGTGTGTACATGGTGTGCATGAGTGTGTGCATGTGTATTGTGTGTGTACATGTGTGCATGTGTGTATGTGGTGTGCATGAGTGTGTACATGTATATTGTGTGTGAACATGGTGTGCCTCTGTATATGCATGTGTGCATATGTGTGTAGATGGTATGTGTGTGTGTATGTGGTGTGTGTGAGTGTGTGCATGTGTATTGTGTGTGTACATGGTGGGCATCTGTGTGTGCCTGTGTGCATATGTGTGTGTACGTGGTGTGCATGAGTGTGTGCATGTGTATTGTGTGTGTACATGGTGTGCGTCTGTGTGTGCATGTGTGTACATGCTGTGCCTCTCTGTGATGTGTCTGTGTATGCATGTACATGTGTGCACATGTGTTCATATTGTGTTTGTGTGGGGAGCAGTCATGAGTCCTGTCTCCTACGCACTTCTGAAGTCTGACACATGACCCTTGCTCCTGGATCACTAGCCTGCTGACCATTGATACCCATGGGTATAGGAAACTTGTCCTAGCTTGGAATTCCGAAGTCCCATCCCTCACAGAGGTGGTGGCATTCAGGTGAGAGCTTGACAACTGGCTCTTTTCATTAGTGCGATTCTGGAGTCAAACCCGTTGAACTTCATATTTTTTTGACGTAATAGCAATGAAATTTGTCAGGGTCTTGGAAATAACTCACAAGAAGACAGGAAGTAGTGTCTTTCTTGCAGCAAGGACATGGGGTCACCATCCCCTGGCACACGGAAGGGCCTCAGGCCCCAGGAGTGCTGCCCAGGGTCAGATGTAGGGTCTCTGCAGAGGGCCTCCTCCAGCAGGTCTGGAGCTCAGAGCAAGGCCCAGGAGGGTTCCCTGAGGAAAGGACACCCAGGGAGGCTCCTCCAGAGATGGGTGGGGCTCAGTCTGAGTACAGGAAGCCAGGGCTTCAGCCCCTGTCACTGCTGGGGCAGCCGAGGTCTCCTGGCTCTGTGTTGGGCCTCAGTGTGAGGCGATGATCCAGATTGGCAGTGCCTGACATCTCTGGGCCTCCCCAGGTGTGCTGTCATGTAGCCATGGGTGCATCGGGGGAAGGTTGTCCTTCCTGACACCCACGATGCCCAGCAGGCTCTGCCAGTCACGGGGCAGCCCCCCACCCCAGCCTCCACAGCACCCTGCCCCAACCACAGGGGTATTCCCTGGCTTCACCCCAGAACAGCAATCTGGCTACCTTTCCACTAGAACTGGCCAGGGCAGCTGTAGCTGAACCCATGCAGAGTGGCCTCTTCCTGCCCTCCCACCTGGGGCTATAGGCCTGGCCCTTCTTACCCTTCAGCCTGTGGGGCCACCCAGGAGCCTCCTTTCCCACGCTGGTTCCCAAGCACACAGGGGCCCCTCCATGTTGTGGGGCACACAGCCGCTACAGCCCATTGGGTGGGTGGCATGGACATCAGGGTGTGGGGCAGATGTTCCCGTGTTGGCGGAGTCTCACGTCCATCATGGTCCTCTGGTAAATCAGGCTCTGCAGCTACAGCTGACGCCTAACTGGGCTGGAGCTTCCGGAGCTTCCTGCCCTGGACAGGGACATTCCTGGGGTCTCTGTCTGAGTTTGGATAATCCCCAGAAAGCATTGATAGTGACATCTGGGCTTCTGTTCTTGAAAAAGGACTCAAAGACCTCAGCATGGAGCAGGAGAGCCTGGGGCTGCCTGGGCCTTCAGCGCCACAGGGGCACAAACAGCCCCTGGCGTGAATGTGCTCTGTGTCTTTGGTGACATTTATCCATCGAGCCCCTGCTGTGGACCAGGATGCTCTGGACCCTAGGACAGAGAAGAACAGGACACTGTCTCTGCTTGGTGGGGTGGACCATCCAGACCTCCCCAGGGTCAGGTCAGGATGGCGCCCTGCCGGGCTGAGGGCCACCTGCAGCACCGTCAGCACAGAGCTGCTTAGGGCAGGGGACGCAGGGGCATTCCGAGACGATTGGCCATTTTATTACTCAATTTGTAAGTAATCCTCGAGTTGTGTTTCAGCTTTAAAGCCATTTAATTTATCACCTAAACCTAATTTTATTCAAATCCACATTCGTAGACCAACGTCCTCATCCCCAAAGGAGAAATTGAATGCTTAAGAAATAAGATCAGCATTTTTACCTTAAAAACATCTCTATAAATATGTCCTGATTGACTTGATCTACAGGAATGCAGTTCCTGCATTTGTGTGGGTAACATGTTTCTCCTTAAAAAATAAAGTGAATTATAGCTAGCGTTCCAGTTTACCAAAACAAATAGACTGCAAAATTGAACTGTGGCCGATTGTTTTTAAATGAATACTCTATTGGAGAGAACCCATCCATCTCTGGCTTCCCTGAAACTCACTGATAAACTATAAATCCATTAGGAGATTCTCTCTCCTGAAATTTAGAATCAACGAGTAACTGTATCCATAGAGGAGCCGCGATGTTTGGGGATAGCAGTTCTCGAGGACGTGATTTATGCACAGTATATCATCAGAGGACAGCCATCCTCAAGCTCCATTTTAATTTCCTTATGATCTTTGTAATATTTATTGTACAAACAAACAGAAACCTGTGCATATTTATAAGAAATAGCAAGGCATTTAATATGAGCAGGTGCATAAATCCACACACTTCGAAAGGAGGGAGACAGTCAGAGTCCAGATAGGCAGCGATCTTAGACATAATTTCCAATTAAAATGGAGTTGAGCAGAGCAGCATTACAATCATTCCTCATTTTTATATCAGCTCCTGAGGCAGGTGGGAGAGTTAGGCTCCAATTCACTGTCTCATCAGGCTGTTTTCTAAAAGACTCACAGGCAAGTCCATTTGGAGATGTTAGCAGACGTGCGTCTCCTCGAGAGCCTTTATTCCCAGTAGCTGTCAACACAGAGGCTGGCATCAATTTGGACGCCCCCAGGGAAGCGTTTGCTGGTGTGGGACTGTGGTGGAGCTGCACTGGGCCCAGCCACAGACAGGGGTTCTGACAATAGATGCAGAAGTGCAGGAAGATGCCTGCCTGGAAATGCCTTCCTTCAATATAGGAAGTGGCCAGGACTTGTCTCAGCCACTGTGTGAGTCACTGCTCTACATAATGACACGAGCAAAATCTCCTTGGAGTGAGCCAGCCCCTCCTGCGGTGCAAGTTCTGGGGTATGAAACAGTAAACACAGAAATGGCAAGTCTCCCATAGAAGCTTTGAGGGCTGGAGCTGGAGCCCGTGTTGCCTCTCCACCCCACAACCTAGCGAGGTTCCCCCAGGTATCTGCAGGGGCAGCCCACCGCTGAGCTGAATGAAGTGGGGGACCTTGCCCTAAGGCACTCCCACCTGCCTCTGAGCATGTGTGGGGTCTGGGGACTGCAGACATTCTCCCAGCAGGCACAAGGACCCAGGAGGAGGAGCTCACCAGGCCTCCCTGAGGGTCACGTCCTCCACTGGGAAGTCCTCTGCACGGTGATAGCGTTGGAAGAAACTGCAGTGGGGGGGGAGCTGCAGACCAGGGGGATAGATCAGCCAGCTCTGAACTCATTGCAGTGAGAGGAGCCCATGTCCTTCATGTTAGACAAAATGAATGAAAGGAGTCTGAAAATAAGAAAAGGAAAATAAACACTGTTGAATAAGTGAAATGAAGTGGTACTTTTAATAAATAATGCTCCTAATTCAAAGCCCAGTTAGCTCTAGAAGAATGAAGGGAGGGTAAACATTGCACATGCCCAAATGTGCTCACACTTTAACTTGTTTAGAACAACAGGATTTATCTCTTAGGAGACACATTGCTATATCCAGAGGTAATTAATTTAGTAATTAGGAGCAGAATCCACAACCTCTGAGCAATGGAGGGTGTCTGTGAATTAAAAGAAAGTGTTGCCTCCTTACAGAAATGTGTCAGGACCACAAGGAAAGATAGGAGGCAATTTCCTTTATAGCTGTAAGGAGAAAACGTCCTAAACTCTCGCAATCATACCCACACCTGGAGTGTAATGTTCTTTCCTCATGACCAGGTGATCTCAATGTTCTCAGATAGGAAAAGGAAAAATTGGTTTCAGGGGAATGTGTGTTGAACGCCTTTTTGAAACTACTGACTGTCGTTTTATTGCACTTAACCTAATGTGTCCCTGTGGGAAGGAAAGGGGAGGGTGATGACCAGGAGAGTGCCCATGTAGCAAGGACGGAAGGGCCTGTCAACGTGTCACTCACTGCACCCCCAGATTCATCCACAGGTCTAGGGCAGGCCTGGCAGACACATGCAGAGAGGACCAAGCTGATGTGGGTGGAATCAGGTGGGTGGGCCCTTCTCAGCCGCAGGTCTTGACCCCACCTGATGGGGGAGCTCATGAGGCAGATGGACCCTTGTTTCCCGGTAATGGTGAGCTGCACAGCCAACATTCCTAATTGAGCACTGGAGATGCAGTTGGGGACACAGAGTGATGTGTGGGGAAGCTCCCATCAGTGTTACCTGGCTGGCCCAGGGGGTGATAGCTAGAAGACACTGCAGCATATTTGAAATGCTGAGAAGGGGCTGAAGAGGGGCTGGCACCACCTTTCCTCCCACCTGTTGACTTCTTTAGACGTCACCCTGCAGTTTGGCTGTGGGTTTCCAGTGAAATGACATATACAAGGCTTTGCAGGTCGGACTGAAATATTGAGCCACCATTGCCATCTGTAAGGCATTATTTGATTACCATGATAAAATGCAGAACAACTTCACTGCTGTCAACCTGAGGACGTGATCCCATGGAGCCAGCAGCTGCGCCTTCTAGGTCACGGTGAAGAGCAGGGCATCGATTTCTCACGCACCCTCTCATCTTGTCAGCAAGCAGCATTAAAAAGGACGTTTAAAAAGCACCAGAAACATATGTCTTAAAAAGAGACATTGCCACTTTGTAGATTAGATCATGCTTGCTTTGTTTTGTTCAGCATAGTGTAAAACCCAGAAGCTATGACTGAGATTGTGTGGAGAAAAGTCAGAATAATTTCCTCATGGTGTATAGCATCCCACATTTGATGACCAGATCATTTAACTTCCCTCTACTTCCCGTGCTCACGGAGAAAGAGACAATCAGAGTCATGCTGGGCCACTCGAAGCCACCTTTTCTTTTCTTTTTTTTTTTTTTTTCTTTTATCCATCTTGTATCTATCTTAGTAAATGGGGAAAGGTGTGGGTCCAGTTTCAGTCTTTTACCTGTGGTTATCCAGTTCTCCCAGCACCATTTATTAAATAGGGAGTCTTTCCCACAGTGTATGTTCTTGTTTGGTTTATTAAAGATCAAGTGGCTGTAAGATATTAGTTTCATCTCATGGCTTTCTATTCAGTTCCCACTTGTGGTGCATCTTACAATGGTATATGTGAAACCTTTTCTTATCCGCAAGTGACACCTGCACCAGCAGTCGGGGTTCTGGTGTCAGTGAGACCTGGGCTCCCCCAGGCTTCCATGCTGACTCACTCTGTGGCCCCAGGAAAATCACACATCTTTCTGAGGCTCAGTTTTATCACAGATAAGTGGGAATAATCGGGCTGCTGTGAGAGGATGTCATACATGTGAAGAGGACGCTCTAAAGACCTGCAAGAAAGAGTCAACGTCATTGTCCGTCTGTCCCCCATATGCCCAGTGAGTGCCTGGAGTCTGGGGATTGTACTGAGTGCTGGGCTGTCCTGTTCATTGTCTGTCTGTCCCCCATATGCCCTGTGGGTGCCTGGAGTCTGGGGATTGTACTGAGTGCTGGGCTGTCCTGTTCATTGTCTATCTGTCCCCCATAATATGCCCTGTGGGTGCCTGGAGTCTGGGGATTGTACTGTGTGCGGGGCTGTCCTGTCCATTGTCTGTCTGTCCCCCATATGCCCTGTGGGTGCCTAGAGTCTGGGGATTGTACTGGGTGCTGGGCTGTCCTCTCCATTGTCCGTCTGTCCCCCATATGCCCTGTGGGTGCCTGGGGTCTGGGGATTGTACTGGGTGCTGGGCTGTCTTGTCCATTGTCCGTCTGTCCCACACATTCCCTGTGGGTGCCTGGAGTCTGGGGATTGTACTGTGTGCGGGGCTGTCCTGTCTGTTGTCCGTCTGTCCCCCATATGCCCTGTGGGTGCCTGGAGTCTGGGGATTGTACTGTGTGCGGGGCTGTCCTGTCCGTTGTCCATCTGTCCCCATATGCCCTGTGGGTGCCTGGAGTGTGGGGATTGTACTGGGTTCTGGGCTGTTCTGTCTGTTGTCTGTCTGTCCCACATGTGCCCTGTGGATGCCTGGAGTGTGGGGATTGCACTGGGTGCTGGGCTGTCCTATTTATTTTCCATCTGTCCCACATGTGCCCTGTGGGTGCCTGGAGTCTGGAATTGTACCGGCTTCTGGGCTGTCCTGTCCAGTAAGACAGTAAGGAGCCATCCTCGCAGACATGACATTCTGGAAGGCTGGGGAAACAAGGAAGACAGCTGATGGCAGCACAGACTCTACAGAAGAGAAAAGGAGAGGCTCTCAGGGACACCACAGGCCATGGGAACCCACGGTGGTCATTGAGGGCCTCAAAGAGGGGACCATGGGCCACGATGAAAGAGTGAGGACAGAGGACGCCTGGGACAAGGAGCTGAAGTTCCACGCAGGGGGCACAGAGTCAAAGGAACTGGGGTGGGAGAGGTTCGCCTTGATCTGGGGAGGGGGAAAAGATGGGGAGGCCGAGGCGTGTGTCTGATGCTGTGTGGGTTTGTGGTGCAATTGCAGAAGCAGGTGGAGGCCACGCTATTGCATTCTGCAGGCATGGCAGGGAATGCAGAGCTCAACCCAGTGTGATGGCAAGGCAGGCCGCGTTTGAAGGAGATTTTTCTCTTTCATCAGAACTCTCTGGTTGTCGTGTGGAGGAGGATCTGTGAGGAGATGAATGGGAGTCCAGCTGGGTCTGGGAGGCCAGGGCCCCGGGGCAGGCAGAGCCACCCAAACTACTGATGGCTCAAATGTGGAGCTGATGGTGAGGAGGAATCACAAGGGGGCCCTGTACTGCCAGCGAGATGGGGTGCTGGCTATTATGTTTTGATTTCTTTCTGCCTCATCAGGATGAATGTGGTGTCTCCCAATGATGAGAGACAAAGCCTTCTTGGATTAAATTCAAAAGAAACAGCTTCTTTTTCGTTTTGAGTTGTGCTGTAAAGGGTGGGGAGAGGCAGCTGCAGGGGAGGGAGAGATGCTTAACTCTGTTCTCATGGGAGAAGGGTTAGCGTGCGTGTCCTGATGACAGTGTCCAGCGGAAGGAGGACGTTTGGTGACTTAGGGGGAGGGGCTGCACCAAGGGTCCTTGGGTGGGGGTGCAGCACGGGAGGAGAGTGGGAGTCCTGCTGGGAGGGAAGGTCAGGTGCATGGGCGCAGGTTCAGAGGGTGAGAGCAGACGTAGGGAAATGCCCCTGCGATTGTTCCTGTTTTCTGGGTGAAATAGGAAGCAAGGTTAGCGGGGATTGAATGAAGCAGGTGCAGGACATTTCTGGATAATTCCAGGGACAGGAGGGGTTTTGACGGCGGCATCAGCAGGGCGGGAGAAGAATACACTGTGATAAAATACCGAAGGTGTCTGGGCAGCACTGGAGTGAGGTTGGATGTGCAGAACCAGTTGGGGGTGGTGTTCCCATCAGTCATGTTCAGTCTTACAGGGTGTGAGGGCGAGTAGCAGAGAACTGGGACGAACCTGGGTTGAAATGTAGCCAAATAGTATAGCAAAGATGGGGCGCCGAGGGCCCTGGGTGTGACTGTGAGAATCAGCCATGAGACTCAGTCTGAGCAAGGGAAGAGGTGCGGGCAGGAGGTGTGAGCCAAGGGAAGTCAGGATAAATCCAGTGGCCTAGAGCTGGGTGGGTACAGGGTGATGGTGGGAGGGAGCTGAGGGTACCAGCTGGAGCACAGATGCTGAGCCTGAGCCTGTGGAGGGCTTGGAGGGCAGCAACAATGGGTTCCGGGCTGCTCACGAGGCAGGGGCAAGGCGGGTAGCGGGAGAAGCAGGACCTGGGGAGAGGAGGCCTGGCTAAGGGAGGCACAGAGCTCAGAATCCAGACAGCGTCCTGGGAAGACAAACATCGCATCCTGCTGGCAGGATTATTACAGAGCCCACAGCCCTGCCACATGGAAATGACCCCTGCCATGGACAAGGAAGCTGACCATGGCTGAGGAAGCTGACCATGGCTCTGGATCTGCTCTTTAATGGCAATCATTTCTTACATCCAGCAGCCTGGGGTTGGCCCAACCCTGCCACTTGCACCCACACCCTTCTAGACTTTTCCTCTGCCTGTGTGCGAGGCAGACAGCACAGACCAGTTTCCTCCTGTGGGTGAGGCCATGTGCTCCTGGGAAATTTAAGACACAGAAGTCATCTGAGATGTCTGAAGACACACTCTGTGATCAGTGCCCTGATGTAACTGTAACCACAGTGACACCCACAGCACCGTGCTGCTTCTTGGGAATCAGCCCCCAAAGGACCTACACCTCCCATGACACAACTCAGCCCATCAGAGCCCCTCTCCTATCCACAGCTCATGCCAGTGGACTCCCAGGTCACACTGTGCAAGAGGGGCCATCAAAGCCCAACCCCAGGCCTAACCCTGACCCCAACTCCAATCCCAACCCTAACACCAGCTCCAACTCCAACCCAACCCTAACCCCAGCCCTAACCCAACCCTAATCCTGGAACATCACCACTGTCCACCGTCCCCTGGATTATAATAACAGTGGACTCCCAGGTAACACAGCAGCAGGGGCTGTTTCATAGCTGAGGAGCCTGAGGCTCCGAGACGTGTCTGGGGTTCAACTGGAGCCACATGATGAGGTGTCAGACTGAGTCTTCTACCCCCACAAATGTGACCCTAAACCTCACATGGCTGGTGGAGAACCAGGCTCCTGTTGCTGAAGTGATGGTGACAAATATGAATCCTGATGCCCCGGCAGCACTGGCTGTGATGAGTCAGAATGTGACAGAGTGAAAAAAGAAGGGTATAATTTTTGCTAATGAGTTATTATATTCCATTTACACATACTTTATTTAATTATTTTATGTATAAAAATAAACTAAATGGCATGAGATTTCTTTCTGGGAGAGGCCTGAGTGATTCTCTCAGCCATCTGGGCAGTTGATTTACTTGGCAGCGGTGGTGAGGCTGGGCTGGGGAGAGCTCTGCCCTGCACTCACCCTGCTGCCTCCCGTCCTGGCTGTGTTTGCAGGTGAAGGTTTCTAGGGCAGAGGGCAGGGTGGCTGCATTAGTTCTGTGACTCGGCCTCTAAATGAACTATACTTGAGGACACTAAGCAGTCAGGAGAGGAGGAGTAACAAGGGGTGTGGACACGTATCCCCTTCAGGATCTGGGGCTCGATCCCACGGAGCAGAGGGTCTCACTGCCTATGGGAAAAGCCCCTGTTTCCAAGGTGGGCAGACATGGGTTCAAAGCCTTCCAGACAGGAGAGAGAAGCAGAGCTTCAGGGCTTCAGGGATCAGCTTCCAAAGATGCAGCCTTGACCTCATTATGGAAAGATGCTTCAGGACCACAGATAGCAACTGAGTGCTTTGATCCTTCTTAGAGAGCTAGAAAATGAGTGGATAAGGTAACAGCTACAGCAGGCTCCACCAAAGCTTAAAAGAAAAACAAACCAGAGGCAAGCTATTTTAAATAGGGCACTCTATCAGTCCAGACCCCAGAAGGACAGAGAGGGCGACCCCAGGTAGATTAACTGCAGAGAGCCGGAGAGGGGGACGACTTCCAGAGCTGGGTGAAGGGTTGCAGGGGCCCAGAGCAATGGTGGGGCTCTCAGGATAGGAGAGAGCATCAACCATCTGCAACCTAAGCTCTGGGTGGGAGAAAGAGCAGCGTTCCCAGAACATGCAGGGCTGTGCCCAAGGGGCTTCTGATGGGAGCTGAGGCGAAGGTGGAGCCCACACCCACTGCAGGGCACAGGAGGGCACAGAGAGGTGGCGGGGCCAGGGTGCGGGGCTGGCCTCACCTCCTTCCTCCCATTTCATGCTGGTGTCTCCCATTGCCCAAACTGGACCAGAAACTGGAAGGCAGGGAGTTTGGGTGTGGTGTCTGTGCCTCCCGGGTCTGGGGAGGGTGGAGCAGGGATGCAGCGGAAGGGACATGGAAATTAACCATCAGAGAGGGCAAGGATGCTGCTTGGGCGAAGTCCCTTTTGATCAGAAAGCCAGGTGAAACAGGTGGAGCCGTGTGGCCGTCTGGAGGGAAAGTGCCCTGAGCTTGAGGAGGAGGCCCTCAAGGACATCTGGAGGACCCTGGTGCACGAGGGATGTGGGAGGCCAGGGAGGTTGAGGGAGCACAAGCAGTGGGCAGCAGAGGAGTCAGCAGGGCCAGGACACGCAAGGCACACAGCCACACACAGAACGGAGCCTCAGAAGTAATGAGGTGGGAAGTGGCAGGAGGGGCTCAGGCGGAAGATAGACTAATTCCAAAAATTATTATTCTGACCTTTCCAGGGGGCACCCTGGAGAGGAGCAAAAGACCAGTTCACAAACTGTATATTCATTAAGTGTCTACTAAGGACCTACCACCTGCCACACTGCTCTGGACCCTGGGGTCAGGACAGCAAGCCTGATCGAGCAGAGCCACACCCGCCCTGGGTGCCCCTAGTGGAGTGGTCTGGGCAGGAAGCCAGGTGGAGCTGAGGAACTTCACTGTGGGGCAGACGGTGTTTGAAGGGTGGGATCTGGACACACTGTGAGGGCAGAGCCATCACAGTCTGCTAGTAGGTTGGGAAAGTGATATAAGAGGAAGTGGGGTCACACATGGCTTCATGTCTCTGACCTCAGTGATGGCAGGAACGGAGGTCCTGCTTCCCAAGGTGGAGAGCACAGGAAGGCGGTGAGGGCAGGTGAGACACCAGCTTGGGCACGTTTATTTCACATCCCGAGGGAAACTGGACACGTGGTCTTGGCATTAGGAGAGGGTGGAGCTCACATGCTGGCCTTGAGAGCAGGTGTCAAAGTGACAGGCACGGCTGACCTGAGAGCACCTCACGCATGGCCCTCAGTAGGGGCCGAGTGCCAGACAGGTGGGAATCGTCCACACCATGGGGTGAAGGTCCCTGAAGCAGGAGAAGGTCCAGGAGAGGTCAGTCCCTGGGAAGCCACAGGCAGTCGGGAGCAGGGAAGACATGACCAAGGGCTAGAGATGCATGTAGTAGATGAGGAATGAGGTGAGAGCTGAGAAATGACGATGGTCATTAACAGGAGCAGTCAGGATGATATTTCATTAATATCTAAACTATGTGCATGAAAGAACACCAGGAGGATGGCTAGATGGGGCCCTGCCCCGCCTCGCAGGAGAGGCTGGGCCACGCTGGAGGTCCACTGGCTAGATGGGTCCCCGGACACAGAACTGCCTGCCTCCCCTCCCCTCTCCTGTGCCTCTGAGGCCACACACAGGAAGCCACCACCCTCCAGTGCCAGCCTAATGGGACACTACATTGTCATCTGCTGCCATCCCTATGTGGGGGAAGTACAGATCACATCTGGGCCACAGGTACTGATGGTCGTAAATGCCAGTAATGTCCAAGACAATGCCCGCTGCTCCATATGGGGATGAATGGAACTGCCAGCCAGACAGGAAGTCACAGAAAGCCAAATGCACCAACAACAGGTGCTCCTGGCTAAACCGTGCATCTGCACCCTGCATTCTGATTATCACCTGCAGACAGCCAGGTGGACAGGTGAGGGAGCAGCAGGGAGAGAGAAAAGAGAGAGCCGCACCCTAGTGGGGGGCAGCTGCAGAGGCCACGCAGGCGGGGCCACCCATCCTGGTAAAGTCCTTCTGAACCTGGAAAGTGGTGGGATGGGCCACTTCCTTCCTGAAGCCCAGTTCCACTAGGTGTTTTAAGTTCAGGTGCTAAAATACGCGGCAGCTTCTTTCTTCTGCCTACTGAATCTGAATTTGTAAACTTGTTTAGAAAAGGTTACCACAGAGCATGCATCCATCAGTCATGTGGTGGCTGGTGGCTAACCAGTGACAGGGACTGTGGGTCAACATTCAGAGGAGCAAGAGAGACAGGACAGAGTGGGAGGGGTGCTGGTGACTCAGGCTCCTTCCCAGGACAGCACTTTCTTCAGAGCAATGCCACCTCCAGATCCCCAGGACTCACAGGTAGAGGGGACGAGGTATACCCACATGGACAGGAGATTGGGGACAGAATCTTAGAGCCGGGCTCTTCACACCTTGAGCCACTGAAGCCTGGCCATGTGTCCCCAGAGCAGTGGCAGAGGCTCAGTGTGATCCTCAGTGGAGCTGGGCTCTTCACACCTTGAGCCAATGAAGCCTGGCCACATGTCCCCAGAGCAGTGGCAGAGGCTCAGTGTGATCCTCAGTGGAGCTGGGATCTTCACACCTTGAGCCACTGAAGCTTGGCCATGTGTCCCCAGAGCAGTGGCAGAGGCTCAGTGTGATCCTCGGAACCCGCAGTCTGTGGTGAAGACGCACCATGTCTCCAACACTGGGACCGGATCCTAGAGAGAAAGGGGGCTTGTGGGGTCTTCCCATCCACATGAAATTCTTCTAGGAGAAGACACAATCACATTGAGAGGCAAATGTGGCCAAAATTTATTGTTCTTTAAGATTAGAGTTAGTATTTTCAACATGGTTTCTTAGCCAAGAAGCAACGAGAAAAGTAAAATGCCTGAAGTTGCTTGGTGGCTGGGTAGAGCCTATTAGAAGGTGCTGGGTTTGGCGACAGAGCATTCCTCATCCCCATCCTGTGCCTGCAGCCCCCACCCACCACCACGAAGCCAAGATGACAAGGCGCAGCCCCCGCCCCCAGCTGCTGTGGAAGACTCAGTCCCTCCTTCCAGGGAGAGCCGTGCCGTCCACCCCGTCCCCTGTAGTGCCTCCTGGAGCAGTGAGAGAACATCTCAAACCCTCAGGTTTCCAGGGAATGGAGGGAACCTCAGGGCCTCTCGCTCCCAGCTCGCCAGGTCTTCCCCCACCTCAAAGAGCAGAGAGGAGCCTGTGTGTAAATCAGGGAATCAGCAAGAATCAGGAGAAAATGAAACAGGAATAATGAATGAATAATGGGGATATTTCTGCTTCTGGCCATCCCAGAAACCGATCCATCAAACAATCTGGACCCAAATCTAAAATTGCAACAAATTAGTCCAATTTGGGAGATTTTAGAAGCAGACTTCCTGCAAACCTGGTGGTATTCTGGTCCACGGGTACGACTAGGTCTCCTCAACCTTCATGTGTGGCTAAAATCAGAAATGGCTACATCAGCAGGAGACCGGGAGAGGACAGACAAGTGGACAGTGAGGCTATGCACAACAGGGCAGAGCGCTGGGAATACGGAGAGCAAGGGCACAGCGGTGTCCCCTAAAACACCGGGTGGTAGACAGGCTCAGGAGGAAGACTTCCTGCCTTGTTTTACTTCTACTTTCTTGAAATTAATTCATATCCACCGCATTCATGCAGTTGTGGGGCGGCCCACCTGCTGCTGTGTGCCTCGGCTTTGAGGGGCTCCCAGGGGAGGCAGGGCAGGTGTGCCAGCCAGGGGGCCCTCTGGAGAGGACTGCGAGGCAGTGCCAGGGACAATGCACTCCACGCCCCGGCCCACCTTAGAACTGCTGGACCTTTGCCAAATCAGGGGACTATCTCCCATGACCCTGGGAATGTCAGCAGTTAAATCCTGCCACATGCTGTTGCTCTGGGAAGCTGCTCCCTGAAAAAGCCAGTCTTTCCCATGTGACTTAGACGAGATGTTCAGGCGCCCTGTGTTGAGCCAGGGCCGGCCTCAGTCCCACTCCCTGCTGCATCAGTAACTAGCTAAACTACTGGTCTCCGCTGACCAACTGGACACAATGCCCACTAAGGGACTTGACCAGATTTTCATCAAGTGTGGCGACCCCTCTGGAAGCCCAGAGTTGGCATGAAGATTATTTCAAGCTGAAGATACATAATATTCAACAAATCTCGACAGGCTCTTCCTCTCAGCTTCCCTTGTCTGACTAAAAGTGGAGACCTTGGGAAATGAGGCATCGTGAACCTCCTCTCCCAGGACAGACCAACAACAAATGCAGCCTAAGCCTCCTCTTAGGGGGGTTTCAGCTTCACAGAGATGACAAAGCCCACTCAGACCTGCACGAGCAAACATTATTACAAACTGGAATCTCTCAGTTGTTCTCAACAAAGCTTGTCATAACAGGTAACCTTTCTGTGCTCTTCCCCCAAAGCCTTTCCTCTCCCCTCACTCCCCTTTCCAGGGTAGGTATTGAGACCCCAAGTTCTAACCCCTCCTCTGAGGTCCTCACCATGAGGCTCTCTCCTGCGTGTGAGCCCTGCACACATAAACACACTCTTTCTCCTGGTAATCCATCTTCTGTCAGTTTAATTTGCAGCCCCAAGGCACAAAACTTAAAAGAATACAAGCAATTTCCTATGTGGCTTCTCTCCTCTTGGCGCCAAGCTTTGGCCAACTCCGAACATGGGGATACGGAGCAACGTCTCAGTAACAGCTACTCCAGAGGACATCCCGACTAGTTAGCCCCCCACTCCCATTCTTCCTGGCCTTGTTTACTCCTCCCTAGAAAAGAAAATCCTTGCTGACTCTGAGACTCTTTCCGACCTCATGGTCTCGGGTTCTGTCCTCTGCTGCAATATCACTCCTCTGATAGAACAATCCTTTGAAGGAAGTCTCCCCTTACCTAAGGCTGGATCTGTTTTCCTTGACAACAACCAGATGCACAGTGCCGCCGCCTGCCCTGCCCCCTGCACAGGTGACCTGGCAGTTTTGGCCGAGCCGTAGTCTCATCTGCTCTGGGTTGCCTGGATGTTACCATGATCCCAACTGCAGATCAATTACATGGTGCTTAAAAGAATGGGAAAGACACAAAATATCCCTGCGTTTAGGACGACAAGGCTAGTGTATCATGCTGGGGAAATGAGACCCATTTTGACTCAATTCTGTACAATTTCTACTTCAATGCTTCCTTAGTGTGATAACTTTGACCGTCTGGAACCCAGGGAGGCACTGGAGGCCCGTTGACTGTCATCAACAAACACGACAAGGTTTGTCTTCTCTCCACTCGAGCTCGTGGCACGGACGGGAACCTCCTGAAAGCGCTTTCATTTCCACTAACACACACGCCTTGTCATCTTGTTTTCCAACTCCTCAGGGAAGAGAAATTTTGATTTTCTGTTTCTTTTTAGTTTTTTTGTACTTCTCACTTTATGTTAGAAAAACTCTCTTAGGGTTTGAACAGAAGACCATTTGAACACACACAAAAGAGTGGGGTTTTGTGAACACGTTTTCTCAATTTACATTTCCAAGTTGAAAAGGCCTTTTTGCAAGCCAGCCCCAGGTGAATAGCGTAGAATTAAGACGGTGTGAGAGGGGCTATATGTGAGGAGGAGGCTCTCCCCAGCCTCCGGGCTGCAGCCCCAATCCTGGCAGCCTCCCCTGGGGCAGCCGGCCCCACACAATGTCCTTTTGAGTTTATCCAGCGGTCCAGCTGCAATAGAGCTTGGAGAGGGCATTTCAGATTTTCTGTGAGGTTAAAAATTAACCCAAAGCTATAAACAGAAAAGCCTGGCAGGCTGTAAACTTCCCAAGCACAACACCATCATTTACTTACCCAGGACAGCGCTCAGCGCCCTGCCATCCACAGTCACTTGCCTGGAGAAAGACAGCTGGAGCTGTGACTCAGTGTCCCGGCAGGCGGCAGCCCAGGCCCCCGAGGTGGTTGTGGCTCTCTCTTCCCAGTAGCTTCTGTGCCCTCTGCTGTCATTGAAATATTGGCACCGTGACTTTGAAGATGGACTGATTAACCAGAGCGGTAGAATCTAGCCTTTGTAAGATTGTTGTTCTGGCCTTGATTTGCTTGGGGGAGAAATTGTTCTCTTCACTTTGACATTAAATAGCAAATAAATACTAGCTGATGTATTTGAAATTTCAAAATGAAAGCATTTTAACGTAAGGGGCCTGCCTGACCTTGCATTTGAACAACAGTGTATATATCACACACATGACACACCCAGGACACGCGGCTCAGCACACACAACGCAGATAACATACACGCAGCTTCTTTCAACTCGGGAGTGAATCCGTTTTTTAGTTATGTGCTTTGGTCCTATACAATGACCCTCTGGGGCTGTTTTGAGCATTGCTAATCAAGCCAGTAGCCCCCATCAGCTATCTCAGGAGCATTTCTCATTGGTCACCTTCAAGGCAGAGTGAAGGTCGTACTGATCCCTTTGGCCCAAGCAGCTCTCTGAATGGTCCTGCACAGGCCATGAATTTATTGTTTCTGAAATATTTAATAATCTTCCAGTTTGACTGTTAGAAGGCTGCCTGTTGTCCACAGGGTCCATGAGTTTAGTGCTTTCTGAGCACATTGTCCCCTTCTGAAGCATGACAGCTGCCCACAGGGTCCATGCGTTTAGTGCTTTCCGAGAACATTGTCCTCTTCTGAAGCATGACAGCTTTGTCCCCTCCCTTGTCCCTACAGCAGAGCTGCCTTGGCCAAATTTCTCACTCAGGAGCAGCTCCTCTGGCTACAGGGAAAGGGCACTGGGCTGTGAATTTGCTCACTGGGCCTGTTGGAGGCAGGTCACTGCAGCCAGGTCTGAAGAAGTGATTCTCCATCCTGAGGCCCCCACCTTTCTGATGTGCTTACTTGTCCTGAGGTCCCCCTCATTCTGTGGTCTCGTCCTGTGCTGTGCCCTCACCTATCCCAAGACACCCACCTGTGCTATGGGCACCTTCAGTCCTGAGCTGCTGACCCCTCGGCTTGCCCCTTTCTTGGACTGTCCTCTGCTCTGTAACAAGCATAGGAAGCTCTTGTTCTCTGCCCAGACACTGCCTCAGTCTCTCTCATCTGGATCAACAGATGTTCTAGCATTTTCCTGCTGTAGCTCTCTGCCTGCCCCACCCACGGGAGAGTCCTGAGCAATTCTGGACCTCTAATGGAGTGACAGTTCCCACCCCTACCCTGTCCCCTGCACAAGGCCTGACTCGTCAAGGCCCTCCCTGTCCTGGTGCCTAGCCCAACTCCGCTGCCGCCTCCCCTCCTGGAAGTGGAGCTCTGGTCTCTTCACCATGCCCTCCCTGGTCCCTTCTCTGGCTCCTGTTTCGGGACGTGGGGTGCAGATGTGGCACCTCCTCTTGCTTCCTCTGAAAGGGGCAGGGTGAAGCATCTGCCACGGGCATTGAGACCCTGCCCCATCCTCTCCCGGCCTCTCAGTGTCTCTCTCCAAGCTGGGTCCCTGACTGATGGGCCCAGACTCTGGGGACCTGGCCTCTCGCTGAGGTCCTCTCCCTCCCTGAACCTTCCCTGGGGTCTTTAGGAACAACTGGCCTTGCTTCTGCCGCTTAGCAGGGTGCCTGGTCAGAGTGGAGTTTTGTCTTCAGCCTGACCTCCTCCCATGCACATCTGTGCACCGGTCTCCATTTCCTATCAGTGAATAAAGGCCCTTATTTGCATTTGGATGCCACATGTGGGCCTGAGGACTGAATCCACAGACCTGCTTCCCCTCCTCAGTTTTTCTTGGGTTTCTGAGGCCAGACAGGTCACCCTTGGCTCTGAGGATCAGCTTCCTCTGCTCCAGCATCATGAAGCTCAGGTAACCAGTGAGTGTGAACAGAAGTCAGTGTACCGAGAGGGATGGGCCATCAGCGCTGCACCCCAGCCCTGGCTACACAAGAGCGCATGGCACCAGGGCTGGGGGATGGCCGTGTCTGCTCTTTCACTTGCTCACATAAAGCAAATGTTCATGTACGTTATATTTGCCAAATGACATGTCATGGTCCCAAGGTGCGTAAGGCAGATGCTCTGCTATTTCCGATGTAGCAGTGGCTGTGTTGGTGACACAGAGTGGGGTGAGCCCTGCCACACAGCTTTGCTGTGCCAGCATCCTGTTCCTGGCCCAGTGGTGCTGCACTGACCCAGGGACATGTGGGGGGTGTCACCGTGGTGGTTATTCAAAGCTCCTGGTCCTGGGCTGGTCACAGTCTCCAGGGAATCCATGCGGGGCCAAGCCGCCACATGGGCTGTTCCTCCTCATCAGCTCCACACCAGAAACTCCCTGAAACTCACTGAGGAAAGGTGACAGGTGCCAGCAGAGAAAATGAAAAGGCAAAGCGTCCTTTGGAGGCTGAGGGTGGAGCCAGAGAACCCTCCTGCTCCTGCCAGTCAGGGCCAGGCCTTTGCAGACCACGTAGGGAGCAGGACCTGGGTGTGGGCCGTGACCCAGGCACAGCCGAGACCATGTAGAAGTGGTCAAACGATCCATCTTCCTCACAGAAAAACTCTAGTATCAGCAGTACACGGGGTGCTCACCCGGGGGTGGGGGTGGGGAGTTGATTTCTCCCCATCTCAAGTGGGGAAGGGACTTAGCTGACTTCCCAAGGAACAGCGGGCGGTCTCCTCACTATTGGGAAATCTACGATTATCCACAATGACAAGTTGCTTATTGTATCCTAATCTATGTGTCTGTGTCTGTGTGTATATATATGTGTGCATATGTGTGAGTATGTGTGTGTGTGTTTATATATTATATAAACCCCGTTTTTAAACAGAAGTTGATGAAGTGAGTAAAGGGACCCACAAATGAGGCAGGGACCATGTAAGCAAAGAGAACCCTGTTCTGGGTCCCGACATGAACTTGGAATGTGTGAAGTGTAAGGTGCTGGCACTCACTAACCAGCACCTACAATAGCAGCCTCCAGTATCTGTTCATTTCAGCGAGATTCTTTCTCTAAATGCCAGCAATGATGAATTTCATGATGGAACTTAGAAAATCCTCCCCGGCCTGCGTGATTAGATGGGTGTTCAGACCAGCAGTGACCAGGAGTCTGACCTCAGAGAGTCCCTCCCCACCCGCTAAGCACCACAATGGACAGCCTCCGGACTCAGTGTTTACCCCAGAGTGTATGTTTTCATGTTGCAAATGTAAGCAGGGCTTATAGTTGTGGAAAAGCAAAATGCATTTTTCCCTCCTCCTCTGGCCAGGTGAAGCTGAAAGCCCTAGGCCCTGGGGATAAAACAGACGCAGTGAGGGTCTGAAACAGGAGTGAAGGAGGCAGGCCGGAGGGGGCCCTCGAGACACAGCAGTGGCGCAGTGTGAGCTCCGTCTATTCCCTTTGGCCTCATAGGTCCCAGAGTGGATATTGGAGAAACCAGTCACTTGGGGTGTCAATGTGTGGAGACCTCCCCCCAAAAAAACCCAGCAAGGGCTGCTCTCTCTAGGCCAGGGGCAGGGAACAGGTGCCTACTGAGATGGAGAGCTGTGGCACAGGGGGTGAAAAGAAACAGCAGCCCACACCCCTTCCACCAGGGAAGGCCAAACGGGGAGCCTGGCCCTCTACCAGGGCATGTCCGAGGGGGCCAGAGAGGGGCTGGGCTCCATTACCTGGCTTGGACCCCACAGGGAAAGCATACAGGTGCAGGGAAAAGGTAAAGACGGTAAAGAAGAGGTAGGTGGGCTATAAAGCACAATAATCAAAGTTCTGGAAAGGTGGTGGACGAGCTCAATGAAAAAATGTAGAAGAAAGGGGACGAATTGGAGAATTTGAAGAAAGAGCTGTAAAAACCATCTGCCGGGAACAACATAGAGAAAACAAACTGAAGGAAAGTGAAGAGCCGCCCAAGACCTGCGGGACTGCAGTGAAGGACCCGACGTGTGTCACCCACGTTCCCCAGGAGAGGAGGACGCGTGAGGCTGGAAAAGTGTTCAATGAGGCGATAGCTAAAAATGTCCTCAATTTGACCAAAGAGATGAACCTACAGATTAAAAGTAATGAGTAGACCTTGAATTTCATACACTCAGAGAAATATGCATCCAGGCACACTTCAAACTTTAGAAAATGAAAAATAAAGGGTAACAATCTTATAAGCAGCCAGAGAGAAACAAGGCATTCCCTGGGAGGGGACCCACAGCTGGGTGACAGTGAGGTCCCACCAAGCCATGGAAGCTGCAGGGAGCATCCCAGCATTTTTCAAGTGTTAAAAGAACTGATGTTGGTCCAGAGCTCCTGTCCAGAGACATGCACTCTGGCAATGAAGGGCAAGACCAGAAATTCTGAGTGGGAGTTAAATTAACAGTTTGTCACCACCACATCTGTGCTAAAAGAAAGACTGAAAGAAGTTCTCTAAACGTAAACAAAATGACGAAAGGGGGAGGGACGCTCGGAGCACCAGAGAGCAAGAAAAGCCAAACCAATGGCTACGTACTAGACTTTCCTTGACGTTTATAGAGTACGTTTTATCTCTGAAACTATTACAGCCCTGTGTAAAGTGTGGCCCTAGGTACGTAGAGGAATGATTCAGGGTGATCGTATTACAAACGAGGGAAAACGAGGGGCAGGGGTTGTGTACTTCAGGCTTGAGTATCGACAATGTGGACTGCGGTTCCCCACCCATCTTTCCATCGGTCTCACTATAACTGCCTTAATAATAGTACTATTACAAGATCGCTTATATCCCATGTCTAATACATGTAGCACAGACAGTCCCCCAACTGACAGTGATTTGACTTAGAATTTTTCCACTGTATGTTGGGTTTCTAAGGATGCAGCTCCATTGTAAATTTAGGGCATTTGGAGTTACCGTGATGGTTCAACTTATGAATTTTCAGTTTCACGATGGGTTTATTGGGGGTAGTAAATGCATCTTCAACTTACTATATCTTCATTTATGACTGGTTTGTAGGGATACAACCTCCTCATAAGCCTCGGAGCTTCTCTGTACATCACACATATTGTACACAGGACTGAATTAATACATAAGACATGTGTGTGTTTGGACGTGTGTGTGTGCACATTATCAAGTGGTACACAGGGTAATCACTGAGAGTGTGTTTGGATGTGTGTGTGTGCACCCATTATCAAGTGGTACATGGGGTAATCACTGAAAGTGTGTTTGGACGTGTGTGTGCGCATCCATTATCAAGTGGTACACGGGGTAATCACTGAAAGTTCAGTACAAACAGATACAGTCAAAAATACTATAAAAAAAAATGGGATTTAAAAAGTTTTTACAAGGTGACAGAAAAAATAAGACAGAGAAAAAACAGAGAGAACAACTAGCAAACACAAAATCAAGGGGCAGATTTATGCCCTAACAGTGAGTAATAACCACAAATGCAAATGGTCTGACTATGCTAAAGACAGAGATTAGCAGAGTGAATTAAAGAACAAAAAGAAAACGCAGCCCAAATATAAACCATCTACACGACAGTCTCCTGACTGTAACAGGACCAGAAGAGCTATATCCATGCCAACAATAGTAGTGATGACAATATTTATATCAGATAAAGTGGATTTTATCACAAGGAAACTACCAGCCATGGAGAGAAGGGCACTGTATAATAATAAAAGGACAAATCCAGTGTGAAGAGACAGCCAAATGTGTATGTACCAAAGAACAGAAATTCAAAATATCTGAAGCAAAACTGATAAAACTAAAAATGAAATAGACAAACCAACATTCATTGCTGGAGACTGTTACGCCAGGCTTTCAACAATGGATAGAAGACCAGCCAGGATGCAGAACCCACCACTGACATCAGCCAGCAGCATTGAGCCAACATTTCGGGACATCCACCCAACAGCCGCGGAATCCGAAGTCTCCGCAAGTGCCCAGGGACGACTGCCAAGAGGCCACACCCTGGCCCATAACTGGCCTCAAGCATTTGGAAGGGATTGAAACCACACAGACTGTCCTCCCAACTACAGTGGACTCAGACATACATCCATAGTGTAAAGAAAACAGAGGTATCTTCCAACACTCGGTAACTGAAGCGTGCACATCTACATAATATATAGGTAAAAGGGAATGTTTTAGGGAAATAAAAAAGTACATTGAATTAAACATAAATTATTATACAATATAGCAGAATTTGTGGGTGCCAGGGATAGCAGGGCGAGGAGGAGAATGTATGGTACAAAATGCCTGTTGCAGAAAAAGTAAACTCTCTACCCATCCCCTAAGCTTCCCTCTCACGAACCCAGAAAAAAGAGCACAAATAAACTAACGTTTTGTTCTCTGGAAAAGTCAATAAAATGGACAAACATTAGGAGATGTACAAATGACCCACATCAGGAATGAAATAGGGAATAACACTTCTGTCCTGCAGGCACCAGAAGACGGTCACAGAATATTACAAGCGACTCCTACACGCACAAATCTGGCCACTTACACGAAATGAATGAATCTCTAGAAAAGCACAAACTGCCAATCTCACCCACCGTGAAGTGGATAATTTGAATTGCCCTACAGCTATGCCGGAGATTGAATTCATAGTTTAAAAATTCCACACACACACAAAAAAAAATCTCTCAGCCTGGATGGCTTCACTGCAGAATTCTACTGCATGTTTAAAGTCTAATTAACACCAACCTTTGCAATCTTCTTCAAAAAATAAGAAGAAAAATAAAAATGTAAGAGAAAAGCAAGTATCATCTTGACGCTAAAACCATGTGAAGACAATAGAAATAAAAACAACCCTCGTGACTTTATTTGCAAAAATTCTTTTCTTTTTTCTTAAGTCTAGACAAGTGAAGCAGTGGGGGGGGGGGACAAAGGAATCTGTAACTGGTTGTGATCAATTAGTTGTAAACACCAGTAGGCAAACACTCTTAACAAAATACTAGCAAATAGGATTTAGCAATAAGTAACAATAATCATACTCTATAACCAAGTGGGCTTTCTTCCAAGACTGCAAGGCTATCTCAGTATTCAGAATCAGGATGGGTGGGGGCCAGAGCGCTTTTGCGTTCTGAGTTTCCTGTGGCGGCTGTATCAATGCTGATGCCACGGACCCAGTGGCCTCAAACAGCACAGATTTGTTACCTCGTAATTCCTGAGGTCTGAAGTCCCAAGTGGGCTCCTTCTGGAGGGCCTGGTGGAGAGCCGTTTCCCACGTCCCCGCCCTCCTAGCCCCCTTCCTTCCCCAGCCGGCTGGGCTGCTGGTTCTGCCTTCCTGCCCACTCTGTGGTTGCAGTGGGCCTGCCTGGACTGTCTGGGGTCATATCCACACCTCGAGGTCGGCTAAGTAGAGAACTATTTTCTGTCTGAAATTTTGATGACTTTTTCCAGGTGAGGTGACATACTTGCTGGTTCTAGATCAGGTTGTGACATCTTTGGGGGTCTCATTCCGCAGCCACTCCGGCATTCCTGAGAAACGGTGCTCTCATCCTGTGACTTGTCCGCTCCTGTCTTGGCCGGTGGGGCTCCCCACCCCTGCCATGATGTCCCCTCTGGGTACGGCTGCCGTGGGCAGACAGGTGTCTTTATGTTTCCCAGGGCACAGGCAGAGGAACCCCACATGCCACATGGCCTGGGCCTCAGTCTTCACGACGACCTGTGATTCTCATTGCACAGGTGAGGATGTGAGGTTCAGGGACGTCCTTATCTCGTTCACGCCACGTGTTAGGTACACACAGCCCTGTTCTCGTTCTCTATAAGCTCATTGGAAGAGACACCGGAATGTGACATGTGCACCAGGTCAGCAAGATGTAGCAGTGTCTTAGCCTTGGGTTGCTTAACAGAACCAGGGAGGCCCAGCCCAGGGGCATAGTGACCCCCTCCCGGCTGTGCCTGTGGGGCTGTGAGACTGGCTGGGCCATCGGGGCAAGCTCACCTCCTCACTACCAGGTCCTGGGTTGACCTCCCATCATAGTCACTGGAGGGGAACACACGGCATGTCCTGAGCAAGTAGTGACCATTGCCCTATCCCCCTCTGCAGAAGGCTGTGCCAGACGTGTGCCTGCCCCTGGCCACACAGCCCCAGCTCAGCCTCTGTAGACTCATCTTGTCCCCCCACCTGCCAAGTGCAGGTGGCAGATCACTTAGGGTGGGGCCGGAGAGCACTGGGTCAGGGAGACCGGAGGGAGCTCAGGCTGTCAGAGGGGCAGGAGGCCGAGGGGCAGTGCTAGGACTCGAGCACCAGCCTCAGTACAACACAGGAGTATGGTGGTGTCCCTCGGTCATCAGGCTGGAGACAGGAAGGGCCTTTGCTCAGAGTTTTGGGATGAAGGTTCTGTGGTGTGGACAGCTCCTGCTCTGGGGCTGAGGACAAAGGGGACTTTCTGTCTTCCCTACACTTCCAAGGAGTGGAAATGAAGGTCAGGAAGTGAGCCCCTGGGAAGGGACTGGGAGAAAAAAGCCTGAAAAGAGCCCCAGGACTCTGGGCTGGGAGTTTGCGAGGGCCCCCAGGCAGTGAGGGAGGCCATTGACACTGTTCTCTGCAGCCCAGACCCCGAGCAGTGACCTTTGCTCCCTGCAGCCCAGTCCCCGAGCAGAGACCTCTGCTCCCTGCAGTCCAGTCCCCCGAGCAGTGACCTCTGCTTCCTGCAGCCCAGTCCCCGAGCAGTGACCTCTGCTCCCTGCAGCCCAGTCCCCGAGCAGTGACCTCTGCTTCCTGCAGCCCAGTCCCCCGAGCAGTGACCTCTGCTCCCTGCAGCCCTGTCCCTGAGCAGTGACCTCTGCTTCTTGCAGCCCAGTCCCCAAGCAGTGACCTCTGCTCCCTGCAGCCCTGTCCCCGAGCAGTGACCTCTGCTCCCTGCAGCCCAGTCCCCCGAGCAGTGACCTCTGCTCCCTGCACGCAGCAGTGCTTGGTGCTGTGTCATGCATGTTGCTGCAGCCTCCGTGGGTGTGCCACCAATTTCAAGGGCCTTCTTGGAAAGGCTAAAAACAGCTTTCAGAAATTGGAATTATCCAACCGAAAGTGAGATGAAAATGGATCTTTTTTCAGTTTTTGGCCAGGGCTGAGTTTGAACCCACCACCTCCGGCATATGGGACCGGTGCCCTACTCCTTTGAGCCACAGGCACCACCTGAAAATGGATTGATTTTAAAAGTAAGCACAGTACTTGCCAGGCTACAGATGCTCCCTAGGGATGGGAACTGCTGTTCTCTGCTTCACAGAAGCTACTGGGGGGCTGAGGGAAGTTCAAGGCCTTCTCCAGACAGGTGTTCCCTGTCTCTGGCCAGGCTGCCACTCTGTGTCTAGCCTGGGATTCTTTAGCAGCCAGAGCACTTTGCAGACCGTCTGAGCCCCCCAGGCCTGCACCTGCTCACCTAGTCTCTGCATTCAGGCTGCTGCTCCAGCTGAGGGAGGATGGCTATGGGGTGACTGCCCCTGTGATATGGGGGCAGAGGGCTGGGCCCCCTCAGCCAGCTCCATCGTGTCATGCTGCGGGAGGACAGCCGTGGGGGGTCTGAGAGAGGAAGGGGTGTGGGCCTGAGAATTGGGGTTCTCCCTGGGACTGAGAGTTCAAAGGCTGAGAGTCCTTTAGAGTCCACCCTTTCTCTAGGGTAAGTCGTCCCTTGGAGTCCCAGGCCACAGGACCCTGACAGGTGACCTGCCCTGCAGACACGGCACCAGGAGGGGTCACCCTGGGAGACCACAAGCAGGGGTGAATCCCCCTTCCCAGGCCTGATAATTCGCAGGGATGGGAGGAGTAGGACAGAGATGAGGTGGGGGCAGGGCTCCCTCTCTGGAAGGGGCATCCCATGGTCCTCTGCTCCTGGTTCCTGGCAAGTCCCAGGACCATGACCCCTGGCTCTCTCCTATGACGGGAGCTGCCTGTCTTCTAGGGCACAATTCACATTCCCAGTGGCATGTGGCATGCAGCCCTGGCTGACCTCCTTTTCAAACTCCCATGTCCCAGGTTGGCCACAGCTCTGTGGCCCCCGCACTGGCAGGTGCACACCCACCTGCCTCACCCCTGTACTTCCTTTGTGTGTCCCCCTGCCTCCCCCCATCCCTCCCTTCAGTCTGGCTCCCTGTCCCCAGGTGTGCTCCGCCACACTCTCCCCGGGCTGTCTTCCCAGAGGGACCTTCTGCAGCCCATGGCCAAGGGGCCCAGGCAGGGAGGGGGCTGAACTGGGAGGACTGTGAGAGGCAGGAGCTATGAATAACTGGTCGGGTCTGCCTGGGGACCACGTGCACACGGGATGCCCCTCAGGCTGAGACCTGCACGTCCTCTTTCAGTGCCCAGGACGCAGGGCTTTGCAGCTGCTGAGCACACTGTGCTCAAGGTCAGTTGTAGCATTAAATGTTCCTTAGAGCTCTCGAGAGTCTGTGCAGCTGGGGGGTGTTGGAATAAAGTGGGACACCAGCTCTTTACCCATCAGCGGATGGACGCTGAGCCCCACCATGGGAAGTTCTGTTGTCTATAACAGCTACTTGACATGATTGACCTAAAATTTCAAAATAACAAATCTAAAAATTCAGATTTTGCTAATTTTTATTTAATGGTATGATATTAATTACAATTTTTATTTTGTGTTGTAATTGTAATATATATCTGATTATTTCAGAAAAATGTTACAATGTATATAATAATTGTACTTTTTGAAATTCTATATTTTTTAATTTTTGACACATTTTTATCTTTTATATTTTGAATACTACTGAATTTTGTTTTTTAATTCTACATAGCCTTACTCTTAAAAATACAAGTTCTGGAAAAAGGCAAGCTCTAAAACACCCCCTAATTTCATCATAATTAGACATTTTGCTGAAATGAGAGCAAATAAATGCTTTTATGGATTTCCTGTCATGGAATCTGGTGTTTCTATTTTGTCACTCCAACTTCACCAGGCGTTCAGCGCAGGACACGTGTGTGCAGCGTGATTAATGTTCCGCTGACTGCCAGTAATACCAGATACAGGTTGACACGTTACTTGTCAAGGCGTTTCTGTTTCTCAGGACGGAAGGACGGTGTCTTATACCTGGGTCACTGTGCAGTTGGGAGACAGGCTGTGTTGTGATCTGTTATCTCACTTCCGGGAAACACAGTTGCAGGACCTATCTGAGGCTCAGGTCCTTTCTGAACCCTCCGTGCAGGTTCCCACCTGTGGGAGGCTCTGGGCTGCTGCTGGGAGGACTTCATTTGTTTCTGTCCATGCAGACTTTACATTTCTTGATTTTGTGTATGACCACGTATGACCAATGTGTCAGCCTCACACGTATCACAGTGCATGGCCTCTGCCTGTCTCCTGCCCACTGTGGTCCTGACCCGGTCAGACCAGAAACTTCCTGTTTCTGGGCCCTGCTGTTCACTGGGAGCCCGTGGGCAGCTTTTTGGCTGCCTGTCCTGACACGGTGACCCTCCTCTCAGAGCAGTGCCCCATCTGCATGCGACAGGGGTGTCCCTCTGCATCCTCCTGGGGTTTGCCTGCCCTGCCCAGGAT
This sequence comes from Loris lydekkerianus, assembly GCA_963574355.1. Classification (NCBI taxonomy): domain Eukaryota; kingdom Metazoa; phylum Chordata; class Mammalia; order Primates; family Lorisidae; genus Loris; species Loris lydekkerianus. The sequence continues at coordinate 31,423 of CAUYPK010163429.1, forward strand.
GCCTGTGCCCTCCAGGGTCCAGGAATTTACCAGGTTTTGAACTGGCAGAGTGTTCAGTCCAGTCATGGGCCTGCCCCTGAGGTGCGAATCCCCTCAGCCCCTTTCTTTTCACAGTGACTGACATTGAGAAGCCTCCCTGCATGGAGGTTATCAAACCTGCCATTGGAATCCCTACTGAGTCACTACAAGGTGACCTGTCAAGTGCAAGACTGAGCAGAGGGGATCTCCTTAGACCTCAGAACTCCACCTGGTCTTCACAGATCCTTGTTCTTGGTCAAAGACAGAAGAGAGAAGCCTTCTACACTTACTCTGCACACCCTGGAGCGGGACGGGGGGTGGGGTGGGGTTTGGTGAAAGGCAGGTGATTGGAGAACGCAGCCTTTTCAGAAGATTTTTGTCATCACCCTTGCTTCCTTCAATTGATGACCTTCCCTTTCCAGATCTGCCCGATGCTGATGGAGTCCTCTGCCATTTGGTCTTGCCTGGGGAGCCAGGGCCCAGAGCAGGGTCTGCAAGCCTCTGGCAGGAGGGCCCACTGGTCTGCAGGGCTATGGGGAGCCTGGGGTTTCCAGTTAGAAAGGGGAGTTCAGAGCAGCCCTCTGGGATCACCCTGGGCCTGGGCAGAGACTGTGGCAATGTCCCATGTGGTGGATGCCAACTGGTGGTCATTGAGACCCTCTGGGCACCTGCTGGGCCACACGAGCTGGGCAAAGGTGCAGGCCCTCAACGTGTGCTTGGGTTGACAATACACAGAGGTGCATTTATAATGGGGGGCTCACTTTCTGCCTCCTTGCCCCTCCAGGTCTGTGCTCTCTCCTCCCCTCTGTGCTCAGGGATGGACAGCCTTGTCCTCTTGCCCCTGGTGGGGTTGACTTGATGGGCTGAGAGATGACAGTAGGAGATTGGTGTGGCAGGAGCCAAGGTGAGGTGGTACCATGGAGATGCACCTGTGATCACTGCAGTCCTGCGTGGTGCTGCAGAGGCACAGAGCCCGTGTGGGGCATAGGGCAGGGCGGGCGCCTTCCTCCCACCTACCCCCGCTGCCTGGTTCTCTCCCTGTGTCCTGCAGCTCCATGGTCCTGCCTTCGTTTACTTTACTTCTGTTTGTATTTGTCATTTCTTGGGCAACTGAGCTTACTCACGGAGGTAATGACGGAATTTCTGTTTGTGCACGGTAAATATTATAACTTTAGAACCAGATGCGTAAAATATGAGAAATGTATTTATAATGGGGCTTGTATTACCATGAGAGTTTCATCTGGAGAAATGGGTTTAAGCATTATCATCATGGAAAAAAATGGGTTTCATTTCTCCTTACTTACAGGCCATAGTTCATTGGTCTTTTTTTTAAAAGACGAGAAATAAAAGGAATCCATGCTGAAAATGTGGAATGAATTCAGATCTGTTTACCTCTAGAGACATTTTTCGGACAAAAGGAGACAATGAAGCTGTTGAATTGTCAGACGATGAAATTGGGGCTAAGTAAACAAGGAGCTGGGTGTCTGCTTACAGCACAGAGGATCAATCGCGTATTAAAAACAATACTCTCCTGGGCTTAGCTGATCTGATTGATGCAGGGGTGCAGGGAACACTGCCTTTCCTGTTGGCTGGAGCTGTGTGACCTCTGCTGGGTCCCCAGGCTGGTGCCCTCCTGTAGAAATTGCTTCTGGTCAGCCACTGCCACTGGGCTGTCCACACGAGGAACAAGTGATGCTGAGAGGTGGGAAGCAGCCTGGGTTGGGACCAGGATTTCCAAAAGGTTATTAAAAACAAGCAAAAATAAGTTATTCAAAGTATGACATTGGTGCTTGGATGGGGATTGCATTAAATCTGTAGATTACTTTGGGTAATATAGACATTTTAATGATGCTGATTCTTCCCAGCAAATACAGTCTAGCAAAGGGGATAGGTGAAGGGAAGAGGGGAGGGGTGGAGGGGAGAGCAATGGGTGGTAGGAGGGCGGGCAATGGGCAGGATCTCACGGAATGTGCACAACTCAGGGTGTCAGCACATCCCCTGGGTGAGGGGATCAACTACAACTTGAACTTTACCTCGGAAGTGAGAATAATGTAAACTGAAAATTTGTACTCTCATATTAATTTGAAATGAAAATAAACCACTTGAAAGAAGAAAAACAACAACAACAACAACAACAAAAAAAAAAAAAACAAACAGGCAGACGTGCAGTGAGCCAATGTAGCTTGCTGCTTCAACTTGTTTCCCCCAAAGCCGAGAGGAACGTGGCCCTGCAAAGCTTACTGATCTCAGGCTCCTAGTGAAAAGAAAAAAACAAGAACACACACACAAGCAACAGTGGGCGTGGGTTTTCTGATCATGCTGTGTTGCAGCCCCATTGTGACCCTGGTGACCTGGGGAGCTGCCCATCCCCTCAGAGGCACAGCGAGGGTGAGGAGGCCCCCCAGACCCGTGAACACTTCGGATCCTGTCTTCATCCTCAGCTGCTTTTGAGCTCCTATCTAACCATGCTCACGCCATTGCTGGGAGGTTACAGCCATAGCATCACATTTTATGTCCCTCTGAATAATTCCTTTGGCAAGAAGAAACACGGCCCTTTCATTTTATTATACCTAAATGCATTTCCTTAACAGCTTATTTTTTGAGCATCTTCATAATTCTTCAGATGGTGATAATGAGCTTCTTGATGGTGGTAGAAATTGCAGCCCGGGGAAGGCAAACCTGCCATCCTTCTCTCTCCTGTTTGGCTGTTATCAGAGAGGCTGGGGTCCCGAAGGGAAGACAACAAGCCCTCTCCAGCCAGCACCCTCAGAACACTTCTGAAAGCGTCAGGAAACAGCTGGAGGCTTTGTTAACCCACATGGGGGATGGGCCAGGTCAGGTGTGGGGGAGCCTCTCACAACCTGCTCTCTGCGGAGGCCTGGACTGAGTTTGTTTCAATAGAAAGATAAGCCTTGTTGGAGAGGAAACACCAGGCCAAGCCTCGTCCAGCCTCAAGACTATGGCCTTTGGATGGTTTGCCTCTCTGTGCGTGGACACAGTCCTGTCTTTGAAGGTCAAGGACTCCTCACAGGACTTGGTCTGACAAGGTCACTGCTCCCACCCGTTAGTTCAACAAACCTGTACCCTCTTCCTGATAAGTCCCTGTTCCGGGGAGCCCCAGGTCTCAGCCCAGCAGCCCTGCCTGGGTGCAGCCTGGAGACGTGGCACAGAGGACCCTGACACCCCTTTTCTGGGACCTGGAACTCACATCTCCTTGGTTAATGCCTTCAGCTGTGCCCCCTGCCTCTGGCTCTCCAGACCCATCCCTGGGCTCAAGGCCTCTGTGTCTAGTGCACAGAAGGACACAGTCTGAGCCTCCTGCTGGAAGTTCAGTGAGTTTTTATTTTCCTTTGAGTCTTCTTGAGTTTGAAACTAGAGCCAAGTCATCCCCTAACCTGCATTTTACACAAATGTGAATTTGCGTATTTTGAGTTAGCCAGGCTTCCTTAGTGATACTCCTGACGTTATATACTGTGCCTTGGTGTGGCCACCAGAGACCACCTTCATGGGAACATGCTCTCTACATGTCCCTTGGAGAGTCAGCTTTATCACGGAGGCCAGGAGACTGTCTCCTGGGTGTTGACATTGGGACACTAAAGTAGCCCAGGTCTTCTGGCCAGGCAGTGGGCTGGCTCTGGTGACAGTCGAGGTGCCCAGGGTGGAATCTGGTGTCTTGTCTGTCGGACACCCTGGTCCTTCCATCCCACAGGCCTGACTGGACACAGGCTCACAGCACCAGGCTGCACAAACATCTGTCTGTCGATAAGTGTGTGCAGCCCCACTGCAGACGGGGGTCATTCCAGCCCCTGTGGAGTTTTCCCTTCTAGTGGGAACCGTGGGGAAACCTCAGAGTGACTCACACTCATGTCTCAGTAACTGTAAATGATTCTGGCCTTTTCCACTTGCCAACATTTGGAAGAGATTAAATTATAGATTTTTATTTTATTTTTTTCTGGTTCCTGTTCTTTTTTTTATTAATTATTTTTATTAAATCATAACTTTGTACATTGATGCATTTATGGGGTCCAGGGTACTGCTTCAATATACAATGTGAAATACTTATATTGAACTAAGTAACACATCCATCACAATTATACTCATTTCTTAATAGTTTTGAAATGTACCCTTGCATCATGCACATTAGGCGAGGTCCCCCCAGTACCCTCCCTCCTCCCATGTCCCCCCTTCCCTCCCCTCTCTCTCCTCTTCCCTCCTACTTTCTGGACTATAGTTATGCTTTGCCATTCGTACAAGTGTGTAGGTGGTTATATATTAATTTCATAGTAGTATTGAGTGCATTGGATACTTTTTTTTCCTTTCTTGAGATACTTTACTAAGAAGAATCTCTCCCAGCTTCATCCAGGTAAACATAAAAGATGTGAAGTCTCCATCTTTTTTTATGGCTGTGTTTTCACATATTCTTAAAGTACAGAAAAAAAGTGCTGGAAGAAGAAGGGTGCTTGTAACCAGGACCCCGATCTGAGGAGGGTACTGTCCATGCCGCGCCTCGGTGGTGGTCTTGTCCCCTTGCCCTTGGAGCAGGAGGAACTATCTCAGACCAGGCACACGTGAGCATGCTGGGGCTGCCAGAACAAGTGCCCAGGAACTGAGTGGCTTAAAACAACAGAAATTTATCCTCTCACGAATTTTAGAGTCTAAACTGTGATGCCCACAGGACAGACCCCTCCAAGGCTGTGAGGAGGCCCTCCCTGCTGCTTCCGGCTCTGGTTATTGGCAGAATCCTCGGCGTTCCCTGGCTTTCAGATCCCGGTGTGCCTTTGTGGTCACGTGACCTTTTCGGTCTGTGTGTCTCTCTTGTCCCCCTGAGGACACCATTTATCGTGGACTTTGGGCCTGTCCTGATCCCCTGTGACCTTGTCTTAACTAATGGCCTCTGCAAAGATCCTACTCCCAGAGGAAGCCCGCTCAGAGGCTCTGGTGGACATGTGTGTCGGGGGACACTTCATCCTCCCATGCCGTCCAGCAGTAGCTGATACAACACTGGTCTGTTCTGATTTTGTCACATGTATGGCTGTCACCAGGTTATGACCAGCTGCTGAGTTACACTGTGCAGGCTGAGGGCAGATGGGGGCCACTCTGCTCCCACAGTGAGTGTAGCTCTCATGGGCTCTGCAGACAGGCTCCTCTGCAGACGGGCTCCACAGACCAGGTCCACAGACGGGCTCCTCAGACAGGCTCCACAGATGTGTCCACAGATGGACTCCTCCACAGATAGGATCCGCAGACAAGCTCCACAGATGAGCTCTGCAGACGAGCTCCACAGATGGGCTCCACAGACGAGATCCACAGACGGGCTCCACAGACAGGCTCTGCAGACAGGATCCACATATGGGCTCCTCCACAGATGGGCCCACAGACCAGCTCCGCAGATGGGATCCACAGACAGGCTCTGCAGATGGGCTCCACAGACGGGCTCCTCCATAGATGGGCTCCACAGATGGGATCCACAGATGGGGTTCACAGACAAGCTCCACAGACTGGCTCCACAGACGGGCTCCTCCACAGACGGGGTCCACAGACAGGTTCACAGACGGGTCCACAGACGGGTCCACAGACGGGCTCCTCCACAGACAGGCTGCACAGACAGGCTTCTCAGATGGGTTCTGCAGCACAGCTCTGGCACCACATATCAATCATGGGGTTGTGACTTCCCGAACACTTCCACTCAGCGGGAATGTCCCAGTGCCTTCTGCAGAGATGCTGTAGAGACTCATTCGAGACTGTCCCCTGGATAGCTCTTCTGTTCCCTGTGACATTAATGTCAGCATGAGCTGGGCATGGCTAAGGAAGAGACCCTACTCCTGGAATTTAGGGACAGAGTCAGGAGGGTGGCAGATGGTCGCAGGGCTGATTTCACTGAACTGTATCTTCTCCATATAAACATTTCCCCAAGTGATTCTGTCCAGTCCTCGAGTCCATAAGCACAGAGCAGGTGCTTGGTGGATGGAAGGAAAGTGGGGACCGGTTGACTGCAGTGTCTGACCCTATACTGTGGCCTGTGTTGTCACTCTTGCCACATGGTAGGGGAGCCCTCCCTGAGATGTCAGCCCACAGGGCAGGTTGGAGAGGGCCTGAGGGTCCCAGAGCTGTTTTTGGAAAAGGCACAGAGGAGCATCTAGCTAATGCCACCTGTGCCAGACTCTGCACTGGGGGCCAGGCCTCTGGCCAGAGCCACCTTCTGGGAACCACATCAAGCCTGCGTCTGCACAGAGCAAAGGAGACACTCCCCCAGGGCAGAAGGATTTGTGTCAGAGCAGCCCTCAGGGGGACCACCCTGCAGGATCTCAGGGAGGCCCAGGAACAGCTGGATGCCAGGCCAAGGCGCCCCTCCTACAGCCTGCATCCCCAATCTAGTTAACAGCATGATGTCCAGGTGATCCTTCCTGTTCACAGACAACAGCTACAAAAGCACCCAACGTGGAAATGCAGATTCCTAGGCCCACCCAGCTGCTGCATCCAACCTCCCTGAGGGGCTGGATCTGTTGTATTAAGCAGCCAATGGAGACCCGTGAACCTGCTGTCATGGGAAGTCAGGGTCAGGCTGACAGCGCTGGCCCCATGATGGAGACCTCACATCTTCAGGCTTAGAAATACATGGAGTGTTGGTGTCAGGAACCTCTGCAGGGGTGCAGGGGCAGGGCGGGTGGAGACAGAGGCACTATGTGGCAGGCATCTGACAGAGGGTCAGGCCAGGGTCTCTTTTTCCCCTCAGAGAGCACACAGTATTACCTTCAGGGGACAGGATGAGATATTTCCCCTTATCTTTAGGAAAAGACTTGATAATCAAATTATTTTTAATATGTTATTTTAGGAAATCAGATCAACTATCTAAGACTCAGTAGTACCCTAACTTAGAAACTTCTGTCCCCTGTGAATTGACCATTCAGAATTTTTTTGCTTCATGCCAAAGATGGTGATATGTTCCCGTGATCCAGAAGATTGATGGAAACTATTTCTCCCCAGCTTTACATTTGAATGTGCAGTCTCTCCCTTCTCCTAAGATGCGTGAGCACTCTTCAGGGTGAGGCAGCCAAAAATCCCGCAGAACCTGCCTTTTGTGGTGAGCGTTTCTAATTTTTGCTTATGGTGAACATGACTCCAGCGTCGATTGAAGTTATTAAATTTCTATGATGAAGGAATATTTGAGATAATGAAGGTTAAAACATGAAAGATAAGGCCAATTGTACGATTTTCCATCCTAGAATGGGGGCTGTAATGGAAATCTTTCTTCACTCATTCCAGAAATATCTATTTGTTCAAGAATTAATTGGAGAAGTAAGACGTGCAAATGCTGATGGGAGCTTTCCAGTCTCATCAAGAGGAACAGCAGATGTAGATGGCTCTCAGTGGACGGAGAGTGACCAGGGCAGTCCTCTGATCTGGGCCCTCATCAGCTGTGTAAGGGAGGATTGCGTTCCCAGGAAGAGTGAGCTGCCACACAAGATCCATGGCATTACTTGTGCTATTGGAAGCAGTGCATGTGTGCACATGTGTGCATGCACATGTGTGTCTGTGTGCATGAATGAGTCTGTGTATACAAGTGAGTCTGTGTGCAAGTGGGTGTCTGTGTGCATGGGTGTGCCTGTGTCCATGAGTGAGTCTGTGTGCATGTGTGTGTGTGTGCTCGAGTGAGTCTGTGTGCATGTGTGTGTCTGTGTGCAAGTGTGTGTCTGTGTGCATGATAGAGTCTGTGTGCAAGTTTGTGTCTGTGTGCACTAGTGAGTCTGTGTGCAAGTATGTGTCTGTTTGCATGATAGAGTCTGTGTGCATGTGTGTGTCTGTGTGCACATGTGAGTCTGTGTGCAAGTGTGAGTCTGTGTACACGTGTCTGTGTGCATGAGTGAGTCTGTGTTCATGTGTTTGCCTGTGTGCACGAGTGAGTCTGTGTGCGTGTGTGTCTCTTTGCATGATTGAGTCTGTGTGCAAGTGTGTGTCTCTGTGCACGTGTGTGTCTGTGTGCAAGTGCGAGTCTGTGTACATGTGGGTGTCTGTGGGCATATGTGAGTCTGTGTGCAAGTGTGTGTCTGTGTTCATGATTGAGTCTGTGTGCATGTGTGTGTCTGTGTGCAAGTGTGAGTCTGTGTGCACGTGGGTGTCTGTGTGCATGTGTGTGTCTCTGTGGATGAGTGAGTCTGTGTGCGTGTGTGTCTCTGTGCACGATTGAGTCTGTGTGCGTGTGTCTGTGTGCACATGTGAGTCTGTGTGCAAGTGTGTGTCTGTGTGCATGAGTGAGTCTGTGTGCATGTGTGTGTCTGTGTGCACAAGTGAATCTTTGTGCATGTGTGACTCTGTGTGCAAGTGTGTGTCTGTGTGTGCACCTGTGAGTCTATGTGCGTGTGTGTCTGTGCACGGGTGTGTCTGTGTACAGTATGCATGTGTTTGTGTACTCCCATGCATGCGTGTCCATGTGTGTTTCTGCCTGTGCGCCTTCCTCCTCCCTGTTTCCAGCCTCCATCACCTCCTGTATCATCTGCTAGGCAGCCCCCCAGGCCTCCTGCTTCTTCTCTGAAGGATGCCAGCATGTGCCCATCCTGACAAATGAAGGTCCCTCAGTGACTCCCCAGCTCCGGCGACAAGGTGGAATTACTCAGCACACCGTTCCCTGCCAGTTCTCACGGGAGACCCCACGTCATCTTTTGCCCCCTCCCCTCCTCCTTTCTTAGCAGGGCTGTTCCTTCTATCTGAGACCCCTTTGCCCCCCCCCCCCAACTTGGTGACTCCTACAATTCCGAAGTCCTCAGCTCAGATACGGCTTCCTCTGGGAAACCTGTGTGGGTCTTCCTGACCGCAGAGTGCCCCAGCACATGTGTGGATCCTACCTGTCCTGCACTCTGTGGAGCCAGCCACGGCTCTGTCACCTGTGTACAGGAATATGCCAGCCTGGACTGTGAGGGTCTCGTGGCTGGGATTGGGGCTGATTGCTCACTATGACCCAGCACCCAGAGCACCGCCAGACACGAGAGCGGGGCTTAGTGGGTGTTTGTTGAATAAATGAGTGCGTGGGCATTGTTGCATTTATACTTTTTACTCTTTCATAGATGTATTTGGGAAACAAACCATAGCAGGGCCACTGTCAGAGTGACCTTGGCCAGGAGGAGGGCGGCGCAGCAGGCAGGGGTCCTGGAGAGACAAGGGACTTTCTGTTGTTCCCATGGACGTACGTCTCATTCTATAAAAACCAATGTTAAAAGATTACATTTTTCTCACCAAATTTCCAAGCCTTCTTTTGTCAGCCTTGGAGTAAAGAATCTTTCTTATCATCAGGGGACAGGAGGAAAGGCCCAGGAAAGCATGAGCCTGGAGTTATTTAAAAAGCTAAAAGCAGAACTTAAATAGGGGCACCCTTTCTGCCCAGCCTTAGTTCCAGTTTGCAGGATGAGAAGTAACAAGACTGACTCAGTCTGGATTGGCTGGAGCTCTGTGTGCTTGCTTGGCTCTCAATTTGTTTTAGGTGCAAAGAAAGTAGGGTCTTATTCATTTGTTCTTGGGCTCTTGGGTAAGGATTTGACTCTGCAAATTAATGGTGTAACCTTCTTAAGACTTCAACAAACCACTTATTATCCCGAGAGGAGCAGGTCTTCTCTCGGCCCCTACTCCACAATCTGAACATGGCAGTTACCTGCAGAAATAGACTCAAGAACTGGTTTCTAAATTCACCTTCGATTTCGTGAGTATCCAGTTGGTTTATTCTAATGCCCTGGACAAAGGTTCAGCCACCCTTTTTGTCACATCCTCCTGCTGCCCATGTGGCGGGAGCACAGGTTTGCAGAACGGGCTGAGTGAGGTCCAGTCAGGGGCGCTCACTGCAGGTGCCGGGTACCCTCAGGAGCAGCTGCTCTGCCTGAAAGGGCCCTGAGCACTGCATGGGGGCAGCAAGGAACACACAGCCCCCCAGAGACAAATTCCCAGGCTTGAGGCCCCCGCTGGTGCCCGTCTCCTCCCTCGGACGTCCCAGGTGGTACTTCACTAACCTGAGCCCACGGTGCCACTCGGGCAGGGCTGCTGTGTGTATTCACGCTGTGTTCCGAGATAGAGGGAAAGCGAATGGGGTGGTCCTATGTTCAGACCTTCTGAGCTCAGCAGGCTTCATAGCACTCTGTTTGGGAGGACCTCAGGCCCTTGAGCTGACCAGTGAGGTCCCCGCTGACCACAGGACAGATACACCAAGTTCTCCCAGGTGGGCTCAGGGCTGGTGTGAGTGGAACTGTGACCCCCACAAAGGTGTTGAAGTCCTACCTCTTGTCCCTGGGAATAGGACCCTGTTTGGAAATGAGGTCTTTGCAAGAATAGTGAAGCCGGTGTCCTCAGGAGGGAGACATGCTCACTGAGACACAGGGGAGAAGGTCTGTGACGATGGAAGTGGAGACTTGGGCGTCACAGCCACATGCCAAGGGACATGGAGAATTGCGGGCAGCCCTGGAAACTGGGAATGGTCCTTGTCTGCAGAGAGACCACAGCCCTGCTGCCAACTCAATTTCAGGATTCTGGCCGGAGCAACTGCGTGGCATTGATTTCTGCTGGTGCATGTCTGCCCTGTGGTGTGGTCCTTTGCTCTAGTGGCCGTGGGATTGCTGTCCCACAGCCAATCTGGTTCCACATGACCAGGGTGCAATTTTGGGGCAACCTCACTCTTTGGATGTGTCACCCCCAGACTGCACTGGACTGTCCCCAAAATCAGATTCTTGGGCAGGAAGTACCAGCAGGAAGCTGCCCTGTCCGAGTAATGGTCCAGCTGGGACGTGTCCACCCTTCCCTGACATCTCCCTCTAGAAACCAGCAGTGTGTCAAAACCAAAGGTCTCAGGGTTTCCTGGGCCCTCCCTACCCAAATCCTGGGAAGGGCCTGTGGTGTATTCCTGGAGACATGTGTTTTGTGAATTTAAAGAATATAAGCTGCAGTCTGTCTTTCGGTCATTTTTTTCCCACTTGGACCTTCTGTGGGTCCCTTTCTCCTCCAGTCAGGAGACTGGGGTCTGGCCATTCCCGCCTAGGATCCCCTTGGGGTGGTGAGCTGGGGGTGCGCTGAATTTCTGTGCGGGGGACTGTGTTTGCTTGTTTCAAAGTCAACTTCTTAATATATGCAGCTATTGCTTGAAAGTTTTCCGGGGGGTTGGAGGGGGATTCATTTCAAGGTTCATCTGACTGTCCCGTGCAGGTTGTTGGTGCCGCCACTGTATCCTGAGTCACCATCGCACACAGGCTGGGCCCGGGCAGTTCCGGATGGGCCTGGTGCTGCCTTCTGGAGATATTTATTCACGTCCAAGGCTTTCTGTCACATGTCCAAGGTTTTTTATGACAGAGAAAGGGAGGAAACCGAAAGCTACAAAGACCCTGGTGCCGTTCAAGGCCCCAGTATACGAAGTGCTCTTAGTAAATAGTGATGATGAGTCTATAAAACCGGAGCAGGAATGCTTAGGAGACGAAACAACCTTAAGCTGGGGGGATACTGTGCAACCTTGGAACCTGTGGAGGGAAACTGTTTGTCATGTACTGTGATGAGTAATAACCTTGGTGGTGCTGCTCTTGCTGAAAATAGAAATGTAACAAGGGGAATAAGAGGGCAGAACAGATGTACCCACAGTTCTCTGGCCACAACACCCAGTTATTTTTAATTTATTTACTTTTTTTAGAGACAGAATCTCCCTTTGTCACCCTGGGTAGAGTGCTGTGGTGTCACAGCTCACAGCAACCTCCAGCTCTTAGGCTTAGGCGATTCTCTTGTCTCTGCCTCCTGAGTAGCCAGCTATTTTTTAGAGATGGGAGTTTCCGCTCTCGCTCAGGCTGGTCTCAAACTCCTGAGATCAATAATCCAGATACCCACCTCAGCCTCCCAGAGTGCTGGGAATACAGTCCTGAGCCACCGCACCCAGTGGCCTTCTTCAGGTGCAGCAGTGCTGCTTGTACTCACCCCGGCTGCAGACACTGTCCCCTCTTCTGTCTGCTCTGGCCCAGCAGCACTACCCATCTATAGACGTGTGGTGACATCTCAGGGTGGATGGAGACAGCGTGAGATCAATGCTCAGCGGTAATAGGTGTGTCTAGAGCAAGTTAAGGGCCTTGTCAGCTCAGTCTCCAGTCCTAACACAAGAGCCTCAGGCCCAGGCGGCTGAGAGAGCCAGTGGGAAGGACGCTCCACAGACACCTCCTCAAATTCCACAAGGACTGCAAACAGTGACGTGACTTCACTAATGTTAGGATGTGAAGAAAGAAATCTTCACTGAGTTGTGCTGGAGAAAGGCTACCTGTTATCTCCACAGAACAGCTGTTGTTTGGGGAGCTGATCGGGGAGCTGCAGCGACCCAGGCAGATGCAAGGTGGTGGTCAGGTGACGAAAACGCAGGCGGCTCCCTGGATTTCATGGTGCTGGTAGCATTTCTGACATTTTTAAATCTGTTACGGTTTATTTTTCAAGTTCACCTTCATGTGTAATTTGCTGTTCTCTATGAGCCCTCCCTGCCTCAGACTCCAGGTGTGTACACACATACGTCATCTCTGTCATGTAACACGCACGTGCATTCACACACACACACAAATCACGTGTCTCATACATACGCTGTACTCACAACTCAAATGCACATATGTGCACACCACGTGTACACACACTCACCCCCCCCCATGCTCACACGATACCCATAGGCCTCACCCATGTCATGTCAACACACACGCCTTCACACACATACATAAGCCCGTGTCCCATTCACACTGCACGCACATCACAGATGCACGCACGGTGCCCCTGCACATCCTTAGGCGAACATATCAGCCCCTTGGGTCCTCGGTCTAGTCACCTTCCCTTCTGGCCCTGCCCCTGCCTGTCTCCAGGGCCCTGCCGTCCTGCTCTGGCCAGCTCAGGTGGCTCACGTCCTGAAGGTCTGCCTGAATATCAGGCCTCTGAGGAGGCAGAAGCAGGGAGACCCAGGGGCTGAGAAGAGGCTGCTGAGACATGAGGCTCTCATGTGGCCTGGCTGCCCCCACAGTGCCCTTGTACCCTTCTTATTCCTAGGGGACATTTCTAGCCACTCTCTCCTCAGACACAGGCCTGCACTCCTGGCTCTGCTCCCTGCCGTCCCCTGTCCCCCTAGCATCTCAGTTTCCACCGAGACTCCAGTGCCCTGGGCCCCTGCACCCCCAGACCCCCAGCATGGAGGGAGTGACCCATTCACATCCCGGAAGAAGTCTCACTCCCCAGTTAGTGTCGTCCCCTTCAACTCTCCCCAGAGGAGTTCTTGGTCTTGTCATAGACCCGTCCTCCCTTGCAGCCGTCCTCACTGCCATGTACCTGGCTGGAGTTCAAATCCTGGCTTGACCCTTTTCTGCCTCCCAAATCCTCAGCAAGTTACTTCACTGCACCTCAGTTTCCTCATCTTCAAAAAGGAAAAGTGTAACAGCAGCTACTATGCAGGACATCACGGGTGCTGGGTGAGCCCCACCTGTGATAATGGCAGGTCCGTCCCCCCTCGCTGGCTGTGTCCTCCACCCGAGCCCAACACATCTGGGCAGGGGCCAGTGTGTGCCTCTGTGGAACGTGAGTGTGGGGCCTCCCCAACCTGCCAATGCTTCTGCGGAGATTGGGGTCCTGAACCCAGAGTGCCACATCATGGGAGAGGCTGGGTGGGCAGAGGGGTCTCCAAGTTACCAGCTCTCATTTTATTTGCATTGAAGAGCTGGTGCTGTCAAGTTGCAAGACCGTCTAGGACTTGCCTGTTGCCTGTTGTTTTCTGAAAGGAAAGTTGCTTTCAGGGAGGCTCCTCCTCCTCCCCCCTTCTCCACCTACTTTAATATTTAATCTACAGAATATATGCCTCAGAGGATTTGCAGGGCTCAGGAGCTCTCGCCTACGGCTTCGGGGAGCTACACCTGTGTGTGAGCCTCCTCCACGCCCTGCACACCCAAGCAATGCCTGGATTAGGATTTGCCTACAATTTTCCTAAGAATCAGTTATGTCTGAATGCAAATGTATTATATAAACAGGGAAATATATACCAACACCTTATATAGAAAACCATCATCACTTGCCAAAAATAAAAAGATAGTCATCCTAAAATATAAATATACATATTCTTGTGTAAGTGAATACACAAGATTGTATATATTTATATATTTCTTATCGATTATTATTGTATAAAACATAGTAATTACTCTTAATATGAATCTTATATAGGTAAGGTGTCTTGCATCTGTGTAGCACCTGCTGTGTGCCCCCGGCCGGGGTGTGTGAGGAGGTGGTGGTACCTTTGTTGCCCATGGGTTGTTCGCTTACCCATGTGGGAAGGTGACAACAAGCAGGTGAGTACGTATGTCATAATAGAAAAGGCACCTGGGGAGTCACAGGCTGTTGGTGTTGAAGCCGAAGTGATGGAGCCAGGATCTGGCAGGATACAGGTTTGGCTGGGACTCAGAGGGGGACCCTGTGGCCGCCAGCTCCAGAGACACTGACCAATGTCCTTGATAAGGCCTTATCAAGACACCCTGGGAGAGACTCCAAGCCTTCATTTTCCCTTGAAAACAGGTCTTGACATTTTACGTTCTGTTTTGCTAGCAGACCGTTTATTTTACACAACTGAAGTTCACAGAGAGCCATGCCGAAGCCGGGAATGGCCGTTTCTTCTCTGGACAGAGCTGCTGGTTAACTGCAGGGCTTTGTTGCCACTGGGGAACCACAGCCCTGTGATCTGGTGTCCTCAGGGGCTTTCACACTTTGAAAGAAAGTGACTACCAACAAATGGGAAAATGGGCAATTTTCCTAGAAATGGTGGCAAAGACCAAAAAAACAGAGTCCTTTCATTTTTCACAGTGTTAATTGAATTTTCTGTTGGTTCTCAACTGATTTTTAAAAATCCATTCCGTAGATGTACTGCGAGTAAGATTTCATTGTATTTTCCCTTTAGACTGTAGCCTCTTGCCGTGGACGCAGACAGTGAGACTCTGGCTTTGGAGAACTTCCCCCAGAGAGTGGGGACCCTGGGTTCCGGCCTGCCTGGGCACTCGGGGCTATGGGGTCCCGGGTGTGTGACCTGCAAATAGACATGGCCTTCTCTTGGCTGTTGTAAGTGAAAACTATCAACTTTCTTTCCCTTAGCCTCGCTCAGACCCTTCTGCAGAGCCCACCACAAACGTCGCCTGTCCAGCTGTGGGCGACTCCGAGCAGAGCCTGCAAGGTGAGAAGCCTGATCCTCTTGCTCCGCAAGCAGCTTCAGACATGAACCAGATTCAGGCTTCGCCCCACACGGTGGTCCTTGGACTTCAGGTGGACATGGGGACCTCTGCAGGTGGGCAAAATAAAAACCCAGGTGGTGCCTGTGGCTCAAAGGAGTAGGGCGCCAGCCCCATATGCTGGAGGTGGTGGGTTCAAACCCAGCCCTGGCCAAAAACTGCAAAAAACAAAACAAACAAACAAACAAAAGCCCAATTGTGTCAGAACTCAGGCTGAGCTGACAAGAGCAATCACATCAGGTTTCAGGGAAAGACCAGAAACTTAACATCTACAGGAACTTGGGGGCACTGCAGTGCACATGTTCACATATGGGGGCACTGCACGGGCTCACATGCGCAGTCAGGCTGTTCTTACACTGCAGTGACGTGCGTTGAGAATTGTTTAATTGGTTTAGAAAACTCTTTCGGGCAGCACCTGTGACTCAAAGGAGTGGGGCCCCGGCCCCATGTGCCAGAGGCGGCGGGTTCAGGCCCAGTCCTGGCCAAAAACTGACCAAAAAAAAAAAAGAAAGAAAGAAAGAAAACGCTCTCTCTGAGTATTTAAAAAATACTGCATTTAAAATGTGCTCTGACATTTAAAACTTACAGACACGTGTAGTAAAGCAAACATTCCATTTCCAAACAAGGGTGTTGGCTGGTAAAGGCTGAGCCTGTGCACGCTGCTCTGTGCCCCCCCTCCCTAAAACCAAGCAGCCACAGTCAGGAATCATGTTTTATCATAAAACTTTTCCTGGAATCACCATCAGTAATTAACTAACTGGTAAAGTGTCACCCACGTTGGGCCTGATGTGGGATTCGCAGCCTTGGTTGGAAACTAAAATATTTCACTGGGCTGCACAAGCAGCCCTGAGTCTGTGGGTCCTGTCCTGGGGGCTGCGGGGACTTCACAGGACAGACCTGAGTGTGCAGGTCTCTGTCCTGGGGGCCGCATCTGGCCACATGCTGGACTGGGGGTCCTGCTGCTTGGGACAGAGTGATCTCCACAGTCCTTTTTCCATCAGGAAGGCAGGAAACTGACTCATGATCAAATCTTCCACATGATATCTTGAAATAGCTGAGCATTTCATCATGAGAAATGCAGCACTCGGCACATTATTTCTTTAAAAAAATAGTAAAAATTAAACAACTGGGACAGAAAAAAATCCAGCATCTTTCCCCAAATGACCAGGGAGTTAGACCCTCTGGAAAGACAAGCAGAGTGGCTGAAGAGCCTCAGTGAATGAGTGCAGGGACCCTCCCCACACAGCCTTTCCAGCAGCGTCAGGTCCCAGGGTTTTCTACACAGATGAGGACGGGCCAGGACACAGCCCTCAGGGTGTGTCCATGGGTGAGGCCGCAAGGGTGGGTCGGGGGCTAGAGACAAAGTCCCCGGCAGCCTCAGGGCCCTGCCCAGGACTGGGGGCTCCCTCAGAGGCTGGGATCTTCCATGCGGGGTTTGCCTGGCCTTGCTCTGGCCTCCCCCGCCTGCGGAGTGACAGATGGGGGAGGGATGGGGTCCCAGATAGGAGAGGCTGCTGGGGCCACTGCCCACTGCAGGTGAAAGCCAAGTGCATGGAATAGGCATGAGAACTGCAGGATCTTAAATACTGAAATTAATAACACTAGCGCTGTTGAAGGAGAGGAATCTAATTACCGTTAGGCAGCAGCTGAGGAAGAGGAAATAGAAGGGAGGCAGATGGAGCGCCCGCCACAGGTGCATTTGTTGAGAGCTCAATTTTCTGGCTCTTCCTGGTGGTCATATTTCTTTCCTCTCCAGAGCATTTTTACTTACTTCATTTATAACAAATAACTCCTAACCATATCCTGTATTTTCTCACAAGACAGAGTCAGAAATCATAAGAAAATACCACAATGAAAAATTTTCTCTCAGGGAAGGAAAGTATATTTCTCCTGGCATGGCCTCTTATTACCAGGTCCAGCGCGGTCTGCACGTCCTCAAGATGTTTGCGGGGAAGGCCTGCTCCACCTGCCGCCGACAGAGCCACACGCATCATGGAAGGCAGAGTTCCTGCACACAAGGAAAGGGCTTTTCTCCTGCAAGACCATTTTGGCTCCATGCTCTCTGGGGTGTTCCTAATGGGAATACCTGTGGCTAGACGGGGGCCCTGGTTAGGATCTTCTGCAGACTCAGCATGTGCTGGAGCCCGGCGTCCTCTGCACAGGCTCCACCTGCCCCTTGGGTATTGATTGCGTACGGGAGAGGGTGGATCCCATGGCTTGCTGCTCCAGTTCCTTCTCTGGGTTCTTTCAGAAATATTCTTGGGTTCAGACACATAAAATGGGCAAGTAGAAAGAACAATAGTTACAGACCAGGGGAAGGACCTGGCTTAACCCACAGGCCAGCTTCTACTGGGGGCCCTAGTTGAGAAGGGTCCCGAGGGCAGGAGAGGGCTGGGTGTGGTTGTGGTGGTGCCACCCTGGGGGGAATGGCCAGCCACATGTGTCCCCTGATGTGCCATGTTGGGGGAAAAGTAGGAGAAGGAAGTATCTTTAGACAACTGAAGGGTATTTTCTTTTCCTTTTAGAAGAGGCGTATTTGCACTTGAGCATCAATCGTGTCCCTTTCTCCAGATGAGTAAGACCACAATGGGTGCAGCAGCTGTGGGCTGTCCCCTGGAGGAGCCCATACCCTGCCATGGGCCAAATTCAGAGGGAGTGAAAATTATAACTCGATGTCACCTGCTGCCTCGACATCTGGTGGGACAGGGTGGGGGGGCCTGGTCTTGCCTAACCAGTGTCTCCTCCTATCCGCACTCCCTGGGAAAGGTCCTTAGCAAACAGCTCTCCTGTTGGGGGACCTGGAGCAGAACCCACCTGGGGTCGTTCAGACAAGCCGGCAACCTCCTGCAGAGACGGGCACCCACTTTCCTTATCGCAGAACCTGCTTCTGAGTGGACTACAGAGCAGGTAGGGACTTCCCCATGGGGCTGGGGGGTACATAAGGGGTGAGCTGCGTGGAACCCACCTGTCCAGTGTCAGGGTCCGGTCATAGCCACTGGCCCAAGGGAGGGAATCCCTCCTTCCCAAGCAGAGTCACCAGGGGTGTTTGGTGTCCTCAGATGCGTCAGAGGCCACCACAAGGAAGCTGGGCCTCCTTCTGTCTGCGCCTGGCCCCACCCTGGCCCACCCCTCCTCCATTACCCTCAAGCCACAAAGCGCAGCTTTCTTTCTCCTCACCTACTAGGATTCCTCAGAGGTTTTAATCTGGATGGTCACCAATCTTGTTGCCATGATTTTTTGGTTAACCCCAGTGTATTTCAGTTGGGAAAAAGAGACCACAGTAGTTTGAAAACTCAACCAGCGTGCCAGCTCAGGGAGGACCCGTGCCCTAAGCCTGAGGTGCTGATCACCACCCAGGTCCTTTCTCCACATCACAGGGCTCACCTGTGGCTGCTGGCAGGTGCGGACATACGTGAGAACCTGAAGCTCAGCTCTCAAGGCCAGAGCCTCCCTCCCCGAAGGCTATTTACACAAATGTGCCAGCTGGCAGAGGTGGCCTCGACGAGTGTCCCTAAGCATCGTGACTGAGCTCTGGAAGGCAGATCCTTCCCTCCGACAAGGTCCTTGTAAGGTGGAATGAGTCACTTTAGCTTTACGTGAACATTTACTAGTAACAGAGCTGTATATCCAGAACTCTGAGGTCACATTCTGTGCACAGGAAAATGCCGTGCAGACATGTGGTTTTTATTAAAATGCTCTTTAAAGGCCCTCTATCTGCTGAGGGAGGTGCCAGTACCTGACAACACAGTCCTCTCTTTTAGGGCCTCTCCTGTCCCCAACAGAGCCACCAGACTGTCCTTTCTTCCGTGGCAGGAGAGCTCCCAGCATAGCCTCTCAGGTGCCCTAGTCCAGATCCTCCCCAGGGTCCTTGTGGCCGGGACCTCCCTGCAAAGGGCTTGGACCTGAGCCCCTGTCGTATTCTGTGGGTCCTAGAAATTCAGATGTGTCTTGTCAACAGAAAGAAAGTTTCTGAAAAAGCGAAGCTGCCCAGGAGGACTACCAGGAAGTAGAGAGTGGTTTGCCTGTTGATGTTTTCATGTGAAAGTATTGCAGGAATTTCTATGGCCGGAGACCGAGCTCAAAGTTACATGGACCCATAATACCCCCACCCGAAACAGTGTCCAGAAAACCTTCAAACTGGGAAATTTACTCATCTGTAGACTAAGTGAAAATACTGAATTGTGCTTTCCTTCCTTTACAATTTTCTTGGATCACAAATGTCCTGATTGCTGCATGAAAACACCTCTTACTTAGACATGTCTGTGAGTGTTGTCTGTGCTGTGCGGCCCACCCTGACATCGGCACACTTTACTGTCAGCCAGAAGTAAACAAGTGTTTTTAGAAATTGCTTAAGTTATGAAATTTAGTCCTAGTCTATAGGAAAATAAATTGGGTTACATCCAACCAGTTAAAAATGATCAATAGTTAATTTCAAGGGCATATTTAATCAATTTCAACCAAGCCCTGATTAAATATGCAATATTAGTCAATGTTGCCCAACTTGTACATGAGCCTAATTTATTTTAATGTTTAAGTCTTCAGTGACCACATTTGTTTTAATTACCTACGCTTATACATTAATTAATTTTATTTTAATATTTATCTCTAATTTAAATTTAAAAAGGAACGTCTCATCTCAATGTTACTGGGAGGTGAAAATAACTTCCTTTTGCTTGTCTCTGTGTGACGGTATTCTCCAAGAAACCAGATGAAATAACTCAAGTCATCAGTCTCAATTTATTTTTAAAAACTTTAAACAGCCAGAAATAAAAAGTCATAGATATTGTTTTCACATTAATTTGTATGTAAATGATACTATCAGTTTATTGTTTATTGTTTAGGGAAGAGAAATCTTATAAAAATCAAAGGGAAGTCTAAATCAAAGCCAGCCAAGACAAAGCTACCAGTAATTTTTTTTTAAGTCTTTCATTATTTATATTCAAAAATACAGTTTGTCCCTCACTGAAGTTTGGTAAGCAATCACATCCTCTGCAGGCTTATGAGGGAAGTCTGCTCTCAGCAACTGATTCTGCATGACGTTTCTTGTGCCTGGCCCACCTCTGGGAATTGCCCCAGTGTCACGTGGTCGACCAAGTTCTCAGGGTGACAGTCTGAGTTCACTCTTAGGGGGCCACAGTTCTGTCCTGGCACAGGCCTAAGAGGCAATGAGGCAGCCTCCTGGGTCTGTGGGGTCAGATGCCCGGCACCAGGTACCGCTTTGCACCCAGGTGGTTCCAGTCTGATGTCCACGGCTGCAACAGAGCAAGATGTGGACACAGCCTCTGTGTTTGTGGACAGATGAGTGGATATCGGAGTGGGGTGATTCAGCTTTAGAAAAGAATCCTGCCATTGTGTGCAAAAGGGGAGCCTCTATTGTGACAATAGTGATCTAAGCCAGACGCAGAGACAGGTGCTGTTCAATCTCACCTTCACGAAAATCTGAAACAGTCAAACTGGCAGAAGCAAAGTGCATAGGGTAGTGCCGGGGCTGGGGGAGATGGTGGACCACGGGGTAGATTCATTTACAGGACGGAGGTGCTGGCCTCAGGCACAGAGGGACAACAGTTAGTTTATGACACTGTTTCACTCTTAAAATTTGCTAAGTGTTCCGACTGTACAATAACCATATGAGGTACTGGACGTGCTAATTAGTTGATTGAGGAGATACTGTCCCAATGTGTAATATATGTCAAAAACATCAGGTCATACACCTTCAATTTATAAAACTTTTATTTTTCAGTCTACTTCAACAAAGCTAGAAAAAAGCAAAAACAAAGAAAAACCATATTTAAGTGTAATCACCCTAACACATCACAGAATTGTCATCCCCATGGCAGTAGCTACGCCTTGTTGGGCCCTCACCTTGCAGGGCTGTGTAGGAGTCCAGTCCTTGGAATGGGCCTATGGGGGGTGGTGGGTCCCACTGCACTAAAGCTGTGGGGCACATGAGATTGGCCCATGTCAGATAACTAGCTTGGTCCAAACCTGCTGTTCCTGGCCCCAGCTCTCCCCGTGAAAGAAGGAAATAGGCCAGGTGGTAACCAGACACCTTTCCCCCGGTGCTTTTGTACTGAGATGGCCAATGTGGTCAGATTACAAGGGTCAGAGGCTGCAGATGGTCCTGAAGGTGCTGCCTCTGCTCAGTCACCACAGGGGACCCACACACCTACAGATACCTACTGAGAACCAGGAGCCACCTGCACACTGGGGAGGCCCGGAGCCTACTCCCTCCATGACCCCCAGCAGCCAACACAGCAGGGGCTCCTGGGTCATGGCCCCACATCCCAGCTCAGGAGCAGAGAGGTGTCTGGGCATGGCTTCCTGCTGTCGTCTGTGCCAGCCCTGGTGTCCCTCCACTTTCTGTGGTCCCAGCCCCCCAAGCCCCACTTCCAGAGAGCTCCTGCAGCCTCCACCCTCACTCCCAGGAGCACCTGCAGCCCCCACCCTCACTCCCAGGAGCACCTGCATCCCCCCACCCCCACTCCCAGGAGCTCCTGCAGCCCCACATGCTGTTTTTTATAAGGTGTGTCGCTGTGCAGACAATTTCCTTGTAGGGTAAATTTGTGACAGGAGCATCATTCTTAATTGAGAGAGTGTGTGTTTTTTATAATGAAACATTATGACAGTAGAAACTGAAATTCACTTTGCCACTAGCCTACATAAAGTCAGGCATCAACATTTCAGAACAAGGAATCTGCGCTCTCATATGGAGTAGGAAGACAGATGGGCTTAATTTAGAGGCTGGCTGGCAGCGAGGCAGAAACACATAAACCAGCCTCCGTGGATCAGAGGCGTGGCCCTCGCATTGCGGCAGCAGGACCGAGAGCAGCCCTGGCGGAGTGCTGCCTTCTGTCAGCCTCCTTGCAGAGAGCCATGCCGAGGAGAAAACCACAATTCTGGTTTTAGTTCCAGCCAAACACGGCTGGTCTAGGACATCCTATCCTGGGATGTGTTCAAGTACCACCCTGTTGGCTACACCCAGGGTCTGCCCTGGTGCAGGAAGCTTGAGCCGTGCTACTGGAGCCCACACCCTGTGCTGAACTGTGTGGAGCACGGGGACGGTGCAGAGGGCAAGCCATCATGAGGCAAGGCCACAGAAGCTTCCTATGCAGTGGGACAGCTTCATGCTTCCACACAAAGCTGTTCGTGCAGCTCCACCTGCTTCTGGGATGTGCCCATGATGCCTGTGCAGACAGGCCCCTGTGTTTCTCTCCATGTGGATGTCCTGACTTGGTGCCTGTTACTCAAGTGAGGAGAGTGAGGACCAGATGGGTTCATATGTGCCCAGACATCCTCTGCTGAGGAGTGCACTTGCAGGCACCAAGCTCAGCCCTCTTGCCAAACGTCAGGCTGCGGAGGAGGCTGTCCAAAGGCCAGGTGCGAAGGGCGCCAGGCAGTGAGCTGGGCAAAGAGACCACAGACGCCACCCCAGCTCTCCCATGTGCCCCATGCTATGACCCCGTGCAGACACCCATCCCTCATGGTCTCTTTACTCTGAGCTATGCATGTGTACGTGTGTGTGAGTGTGTGAATAGGTGTGCACGAGTGTGCATGCACATTCACTTGTAGGTGTTTCTGTGCAGTGCCTCCACCAGATGAATGGAAAGTTCTAGAAAATGACACAATAGTTTAATGCCCATTTGGGCACCCTGAGTATGACTCTGCACATAGACGGCTCATTACTAAGACCTAGTACTGTGTGTGCCAAAAGGGTGATTCGCCAAATGCTTTCATACTACCCAGATTTATATTTACAAACAAGGAAGTTATTGGTTCCTAAAGAAACAACATTTTGAACATTACCAATAAAAGGTAATGGCCAACAATAACATTGCATTCTTTGTTTGAATGGAAAATCAGCTGCCCCAGACTGGAGGAGACACACTCCTCAAAACCACAGACGAGTTGGTGCGTTCGTGCTCGCGTGCACCCATGAGTCTCCAGTCTTCTTTTTAAAATCATATATTAATAAAAATGTAACGTAGGCAAGAAGTGGATTTTAAGAGGAAAAAAAAGAGAAGGGACTTGTATTCTAATAACCTGACAGGCTTCCTTCTGCTAATCCCACTTCCCAGAATTTCTGAAACAGGAAAATGTGTAACCATCAAAACTACAGCATAAAATCTTGTCTAAACACCAGAGGGATTTTGTGTGTGAAGTAACTATTTGATTCTAAACCTTACATGGATAAAAATAGTTGATACTAGCCAATAAAGCAAATAATTTTAAACAGTGAGGAATTTTCATCACCAAATATTAACGTATTATTACATGGGGCTGATAGTCATTAAGGCAGTGTGGTAGGCTGGGTGCTGGGATTCATGCCTGTAATTCTATCTCTCTGGGAGGCCGAGGCAGGTGAGTAGCCTGAGTTCAGGAATTGGAGACTGTCCAGAGCAAAAGCAAGACCCCGTCTCTACTAAAAATATGACTATTTGCCAGGTGTGGTGGTGGGTGCCTGTAGTCCCAGCTATTTGGGAGGCTAAGGCAGGAGGATTGCTTGAGCCCCGGAGTTGGAGGCTGCAGTGAGCTGTGATACCACAGCACTCTACCCAGGGCTACAGAGTGAGACTCTGTCTCAAGAAAAAAGACAGTGTGATAGGAAGCAAGGACAGAGACATGGACAGAGCCCAGCAGCAGTCCAGAACGTGCCTGGGCACCTGGTTGATAATACAGGAGGGACTGCTGTGAAGCAGGAGAGAGGCTGGGTGTTTTAGAATACAAGGGGTCTACCGTTTATCTCTCAGGGGAAAAATGAAGCTGAGCCCCATTTCATGCTACTCACAAAACCCCAAATAACAAACCTCAAGTAGATCAGAGATTTAAACATGAAAGATAAGATAATAAAGCTTTTAGAAGATGACAGAGAAAAATCTTCAAGACTTTGGAGGAGACAAAGAGTTCTTAAACATGAAAGAAAGAATAGGCTTTTGTAGGGAAAATTGTTCCCTGATCTCAGATATAGGCTCACTTTCTGCTTGAGAGACCTGAAGAGTCACGAGAACGGCACGTGAGTTGTGTACGTGCAGGAGGGCAGAAAACTGACCTCCAAGAGAGAACGTGTAAGCCAGGTGTGCAGCAAAGATTCTCTGGATTCCAAAGTCTCTCGACGCTGGAGGTAGAGGTTGTGCTCAAGGTCTGCGGTTTTGCAAAAACAAAGGAGGAGACCTTCTATCTGACCTTCTCCCAGCCCTATCAGGGCTGATGTTGGACAAGCAGCTTTTTTCTACTTCTTCCTGTTTTATGATAATAAATATGGACTCGAAGTTTGCTTGGCAGGACTCCTCCCTGAGCTCCTCAGTCCCCCAGCACAGACTCTGGGTCAAGCCTCTTCATTCCTCGTATCAAACCCCCTTCGGGCTTTGGCCATCAGGAAAAAAATACTACTATATGGAAATCATTAAAAATCATAATGATAAACTTCTCTTTACCGAAAGACTCCACCGAGCCAGTGAACGTTCAGGCTGCAGTGCCGTGGGGACGCACTTGGCCCCTCCTACCAATCAATAAAATGATGGGAAGCTTAATTTTAAAAAATTAAAAATGTGGCCAGGTATTTTATAAAACTGATTATCCAGTTTGAACATGAAAAAGTGGCCAAGCCCACTGGGCAATGTGAATAAGCCTCAGGAGACATCAAAATACACCCTGAAGGAAGCCTCCCGTAAGAGCTGGGGCCACGGCTGTGTCCTGGGGAATGGCTGTCCCCTCGGAAAGCCTCCCATGGCTGTTGGGACTTCAAGGGCTGAGGCTGGAGCAGCTGGGGCAGGTCTGCGCCTAAGATGGCTTCTCCAGCTCCCGCCTGGGCTGAGACAGTTGCAAGGCTGGGTGCAGTGGCCTCGGTCACGAGAGTGTGTGGCCCATGGCAGGACTGGATGACTAGAGTCATTTATAGTATCACACAAAGCTTGGCGGTGGCTCAGATGATCTGTGGTGGCTGGGGCAGTGGTTACCCCTAAGGGTTCTGAGTTTACTTGGTGGTCGGGTTGCTACAGGTCTTATCTATATTTGAAAATTCTCCGCTGCTGTACACTCAGGGCTTTCGTAGTCATTATACTTTCGTAAGTTCCGTGAAAACCACCAGAAAACCCTCACTCAGCGCTCAGTGTGCCCTGGACTCACAGGTGCATTTTCCGGGTTTTCCCATCAGAGTCCCAGCTGGTCCTGTGAGTTAGGGACCATCGTCACAGAGAGGTGAAGCGACTCACCCAGGCTCGCACAGCCCCATGAAGCTGGGATCTCGACAGAGATTTGTCTGGTCCTGATCCTGATCCTGATCTTTCAGCCATGTTTCACATTGTTCTTAGAACGAATGCTCTAAGCCATTGAATAAGGACTCAACAAAACCTGAGTGAACAAAATGCCAAATGCACATTATCAAATATTCAACCTCACTAGAAGTCAGATAAATATAAATTTAAACAATGAGGAAATATTTTTCTTCCTTATCAAATTGACAGTAATCATGAACAAGATATTGTCTACATTTGAGCAGTTTACAGGGAAACTCACGGGCCTTGCTAGCGGGAATATAAATTCTTGCAAATGTTTGACAAATGTGTACTAAATATTTAAATGCACATAGCCTTTAACCCAGCAATTCCAATTCCAGTGATCGCTCCTAAGAATAATTGGGCAATTATACAAGATATAGGCTACAAGCTTCTTCATCAGAAAGCTTTGCAGTAGGCAAAAGAAAGCCAAAAATGAGGGAAGGAGGGGAGGGAGAGAAGGCGGAGGGAAGAGAAAAAGTTACAACGCCCTGAAATGTGGATTCAATAAATAAATTATAGCACAACCATCACATGCCTGGAGCGCACTGCCACATCACAGTATTCTTCCCTTCGCACAGTAAAACCTTATGCAAATTTGGTAACTGCCTGCCACAGAGACCCACACACTCTCACCTGGACACACACAACCAGGCACCTGCATGCACACACCCGCATACACACTGACTCCCACCTTACACCTCACACAAGCAGCTACACACACTCAGAAACCTGTGTGCATACCACCACAGTCCCATGTGCACAACTGCTCACATACACACTCACACTGCACACACCCAAAGCAACTCCTACTGCACATGCACATGCACATATACACACACTGCACACACATGCACACTACAACTCCTACTATACACATACATGCACATGTACACACACTGCACACGTACACTACAACTCCTACTGCACACACATGCACACCCACACACTCACACTGCACATGCACATGTATACTACAACTCCTACTGCACATGCACACACACACACACTCACACTGCACATGTACACTGCAACTCCTACTGCATACACATGCATATGTACACATTGCACACTCACACTGCAACATCTACTGCACATGCACATACACTCACACTGCACATGCACACCCTGCAACTCCTACTGCACACGCACATGCACATATACACACACTGCACACACACACACACTGAAACACCTTCTATATACACACATGCACATATACACACACTGCACACACACACTGAAACTCCTACTGCACAAGCACAAGCACATGCACACACTCACACTGAAACTCCTAGTGCACCGCACATACACACACACTCACACTGCACACTCACATGCACACACACTCACACTGCACACCCACACCCACAGGCACCCTGAAGTCACTGTCACTTCCACAAGTGACACCTGGCACTGCTTGGTAGTTCCTGTCACCACTAGAATTTCTTTGTTGAGTGATTAGTCACTTGCTGTCTGTCTGTCTGTCTGGGCAGCAGGCTCAGTGCCAACATCTGTGTAAGGTGCCCCTGTAGTTCTGAGCTCTGCACAGTGCCAGTGGGCACAGGTACTCAGAAGCACTGGCCACAAGACCTGGCACCTGTCCCGTGGCTGAGCTGCAGGACTACTGTGGGACTTGGTAATGCCTCGGCCTGCAGTCATGCCATCCTGCGAGGGTCGGGGATGTGCTGAGAGGCAGGGAGGACCTTGGAGAGGAAAAAGCTTTCTTTCCTCTGCCACTTGGCCTGTGTGGGTTTTGTCTGCAGGGCCAACTCCTGGGACGTGTGTCTGGGAAGGTCAGCAGACCCTGCACTCAGCACTCAGCAATCTGGTGTGATCGACACACAACTCGTCGTATCTTTTGAGCAGGCCTCACTGTGCACTGGGCCCTGCAAGTGACATGGCTTGTCCTGCCAGCCTGGCTTGGCACCCCCTCCACACCTTCATAGCCCAACAGGGAGGACCTTGTTACTCCTGGGACTACAACGGCTGGGCTTTACTAGGAAGCCACCTGGAGTGCCCAAGTGAGACTAGTGGCTCTAACCAGAATAGCATCCAGGGAAGGACGACAGAGGGGGTGAGGTGTGTCAGGGGACTCTGTCAGCACCCCAGATGCCACCTTTCATGGTGAACACTGACAAGGAAGGAAACGGGTGTTTCCTTTTGCGTTGGTGGTGATGTCTCCTGCAGGCAGTCCCCCTCTCACTTGCTGGCAGGGATCCATAGAGAACGGTTAGCACCTGGAAGCAGCAGGGGCTGCTCTGGGCCACTGTCCCTGAAACTTGGGGACACTTACTTAGCCCCTGGAGCCCAACACTTGACCTCTTCCAGGCTGACTCCTGAGAGCCCAGGCCAGAGCCCACGTCCGTATTGGGAGAAGACTGGAGTCCGCCCAGGACAGTCATTTAGTTTACATTTAGTTCAAATGTGCAGGCCCAGGTGACCACCTAATCAAAATGAACACGCAGACACACTGTGCACACACAAAGACTCCCACACGTGCCCCACAGTGGCCTCATCTGCTACGAGCACAAATTCTAATTTTCTCTATGCCCTGATCTAGTTCCTTTGCTTCCTGCCTGTCCCCCCTCCATGGTTGCTTCATAAATTCTCCAAAGGGTGCACCAAGCAGCCACTGCCACCAAAACCCCCACTTGCCTAGGGCTCTCGGAGGTCCCCCTGGAGTGTCTGGCCCAGAGCCTTGGTGCTGAGGGAAATGTCCAGGACAGAGCTGGGGGCAGGGACCTCCCGGCCCCGAGAGGACTGGGGGACCATGGGTGGGAAAATCCTGGGATGGGATAGAAAGGACCTGGGGTGATGGGGCCCTGTTTAAACAGTGGCCTCTCTTTAGACAGGTGCAGGGCAACCACGTCTGGCCAAGGTGGCAAGCTTCTGGCCCAGAGCAGTCTCTGTACAATGGAGCTTACGCAGAGAACTTGCTCTAGGACTGAGGGGGCCACAGCACGGGAACCCCCGGGATCACTGTCCCGGCAAGCAGTGTGTGGCACACAGCCCTGCTGGGCTCTTGTCTCATCCCCAGTGATGTGAGCGATGTGGCTCTAGGTGCTCTGGTAAAAATGCAGGAAAACTTCTATTGTGTCGTCTTGGAGTCTAATGGAGAGGGGAAGATCTGTAGCCTCCTCTGATTACATAAGGCCATTATTCACCCATGTTTCTAGAAGAAGCAGGTCAGGTGTGCACATTAGGCATTTATTTTATAACGTGTTCTTACCACACACATATTAAAATGGAATCTCTGGGCATGATGGCAAATTTGGAGGAGATTCTACTTGTTTATTTGTGTACCCAGGTTTCTTTCTGTCTAGTAATTGCTTCCTAATTACCTTCTAGTTGCTAAATAACACTTGGCTTAGTTTATCAGTGTTTGCATTGCAGCACTTGATCCTGATGACTGTCACCCAGCACAAGCCCTCAGTCCCTCTCATGAAACACGCTGGCTTGGTGGAGGCTTCCAGACTCCACGGAGGCGGGAGCCTGGCCCGAGTGTGGTGGGGCACATGCTCCCTGCGCTCCTCAGCAGCTGTGCTTCCAGTGGAGACAATTAAAGATGGCAGAGAGGGACTGACATTTAAAGAGTGTGTAAGGTGAACAAGCAAAAGCTAAACAAAGTGAAAATCAAAGGATTTCCTTGGCCTCATCACAGGACTGAAGTAGCAGGCCAGCCTGTCACCCGGAATCTGGACAGAGTGAGGTGAGCACGGAAATCTTAGTGAAGACAACACAGGAGCACGTGAACCGGGACCCTGGGAGGAAGTCTTCCACGATGGCCTGATGGCTCCTGGAGGCTGCAAGTGTCCGGTCTGGGCGTGAGGAACTCTGGGGCTGTCACCAGGGAGGAGGGAGCTCGTGCACGGGCTTCACCGCCAAGAACCCCACTAAATCATAACTTTGCACATTGAGGGGTTCAGTGTACTGCTTTGATATAATAATAATAATAAAAAGAGAAAGTAAGAAAATGAATTCAAACAAATTTGGGGCTATTTGCAATTTAAAGATGAATATTCAGAGATATTGAAATCACTGGTTCCTATTAATGATCTATAAAAATGTGTCTCAAGTGTTGTACCAGAAGCAAGTCTAGTATAATATTTGCTGCTGTAATGTAAGGAGTAAATCAACATTTTCTGTAAAAGGGGGGGGAAGGAACCCCACTAAGTTCTCCCAGTCAAAAGGGAAAAATTCCCCTCAGGACTTTGATAGAGGAGGGAAAAGTAACCAGCTTGAAATAGACCCAAGTCTTTCCCAGGAAGAAGTGTTCTATTCCAGGCAGAAAGATGTTACCAGAGGCCATTAATCTGCTCTGACCTCCTGTAGCCTTTCCGCCTCATCTGAGCACTGAGAAGTAAGAAACCCCCCAACAATCACATAAACAGACAAATAAACGAGCCTCAAGGTGGTGACTCCCGAAACACTTAAATTTGATCGTAGGTTATGGACTGTGTCCCTTCCCTACACTTTCCCAGGATAGCAGCAAGCTCCAGTGCAGTAAGTGCGACAGTTGAAAGAGATGAAGGAGGAGTTCCCGGAGAAACCCAAGGACAGCAAGGGGCAAAGAGATGAGGACAGGAGAAGGCAGCGTACACACAGCCGACATCGGCGTCACCGATGTCCAGCTTGTATGCTCGTGCCAGGCTTACTGAGGAGACGCTGGGTACTTGCCCCTGAGCCTGGGAACAAGGTGAGGACGGCTCCTCTCATCCCTCCTATTGAACATCATATGGGAAGTCCTAACTAATACAACAAGACAAGAAGGAAGGAAGGGAGGGAGGAAAGTAGAAAGGAAGGAAGGAAACTTTTACTTAGAGATGACATGATTGTATATGTAGCAGATCCCAACACATGCACGATGAAATTCCTAGCACTAACAAGCAAATGAGGTATACACAAAGTCAATATACAGTAATTATATTGAGTGGAAACAATCCATTAAAAAATTGATAAGATCTGAACAGACACATCATCAAAGATAACATATAGATGACAGTTAATTAGCATATAGTAATTTTCTATATACTAATAATGAAAAATTGGAACTTGAAAGAAAAAGAACACACACACGATGCAGGTGCAGTAAGAAAACCCTTCCCTCATAAAAGAAATACTGAGGCACAAGTCTGACAGAGTAGATCCAGGATCCACATTGGGAAACCGTAATGAGGGAAATAAAAGAAGATTAAACATAAAAGAGAGTCTGTATTCTGAGACTGGAAGACGATATGTAAGATATCCGTTCTTCTCAACTTGACCCATCCATTAACACAACCCCAGTACCAAGTCTAGTAAACGATTTTGTAGATGTTGACAGGCTGATTCTAAAATGTATGGATTAAGGGAAAAGATCCTGAGCAGTAGATTCAATACAGAAGGAGGAGGAAAAAGAGGAAAACCAGGTTAGAGGACGAACCCCACTAACTGCAAGGCGGACCATAAACCTAAGGTAACAAAGATGGCATGATTTTGGAGGAAGGAAAAAAAGAAAAAAAAATATATATATATATACTGTGTGCATGTATGTATACATATGTGTGCACATACTTACACATATGGTCTAACTATCTATCTATAAAATGTATCCATATAAATAAAACAGAACAGAGTGCCCAGAAAAAAAAAAATACAGTGCAGAGATCGTCAGCAAATGCATACACATTTTTAAAAAGGAAAAAAAAGATGTATTAAAACGCTCATACTCAAGTCACATTTAACTTCTTTAATTATAAGAGATTCAAGGTACACTATACAAGATAACAAATGTTATCGTATATATCAATTACTATAACTTTAATGCAGTTTTTCCCTTTTTAAAAATGTGCATACAATTTTTTGTCAGCCTCTGTACATAAACGTAGCCAATCTTTGGCAAAGGTGCAAAGTCAATTCACAGGAAACAGATAATCTGCTAGACAGGTGATGCAGGAACAATTGGACATGCACATTCGAAATAAAAGTGAATCTTGACAAAAACCTTACACTTTCACAAAAATTAGCTGAAAATGTGTCATAGAGCTAAACATAAAAGGCCAAACCATGAAACTTCTAGAAGAAAACATAACAAAAATGATGTGACCTGGGTTTGACGATAAACTTTTATTTATAACTCCAAAAGTACACCCCATTAAAAAATTGATGTTAGGTTTTATTAAAATTAAGAACTGGTTTTCAAAACATATTGTTAAGAGAATAAGAAGGCAAGCTACAGATGGGGAGCAAATATTCACAAACATATCTCTGATCGAAGACATATCCAAGATGCATGCAGAAGGCTTAAAACACAATACAGAAACAATCCACTCTAAAAACCTGACAGGACCTGAACAGACACCTCATCAAAGATAATATATGGATGATAATTACGCATATGAAAATATTTTCAAGATCATTTGTGCTGAAAATTTTAAAAAGTGAAAATTAATGCAGTGAGATCCCAGCAAATGCATCTAGGAATGGCTAAAACAGAACAGAAAACATCAAATGCTGGTGGGAACGTGGAGCAACAGGAACGCTCTCCTATGGCCGGTGAAATGCAGAACGGTGACACCACTTCAGAAGGATTTGTCAGCATCTTGCAGAGATAGTCTCACCATGTGGCCCAACAACTGTGCTCATAACATTCTCTCAAATGATTTGAAAATTTAAAACCATACAAAAATCCTATGAAGAAATATTCATATCAGCTTTATTCACCCCAAACTGGAAGCAGTGAATGAGACTTTCAGCAGGTGAGTAGATAAACTGTGGTACCCACACAATGATATATTATTCAACACTAGAAAGAATTGGGCCATCCAACTTGAAAAGACATGGAGGCAACTTACATGCATGTTTTAAGTGAAATATGCCAGCCTGAAAAGGCTATGTACTATGTGACTTGAATTATATAATATTCTGGAAAAAGGAAAAACTGTGTAAATGGGAAACCAATCCGAGGCTGACGAGGGTTTGGGGTGAGGAGGGATAATTTTGTACAATGCTGTAATGGTGGGTAAGTGAGATTTTGCATTTGTTAAAACTCATAGAACTTTGGAGCACAGAGTTCTTAATGTATAAATTTAAAAAAAAATTGGAAAAAAGGAAATTGACAGAGAGCAGGAGGGGGGCGTGTGGAACCAGATAATCTAACTGCACAGCACACACCTGAAAGGCTCTCACTGACGGGCTGGGAGGGGAGTTACTGACCTAAGTGACTCTAGAAATACAGGAGGGCCTCTGTGAGTGGCCACCCACGGGACTGTAACGAACTGGTCAAAATGCAGAGGTGGTCAGCATGAGAAACTAGGCCGACTACACTTACACGTGGTGCATGTGTGGTCTATGAACATGGGGCCAGCTTAAAGAGCTGGTCAGAAAAGGGAGGGATCAGCCATGGAGGGTCTGCTGTAATCGGCATCTGTAATTTAAAGACAAAAGCAGCTGGACCTCAGAGTGGACACTAGCTGTAAAGGTGTTCCCATGGCACCATGGGTTACCTGTGATACCCAGAATTGTATAAGCAAGTAACTGATGGCAGATGGGGGACAGGTTTTCTCCTGTGGAAGTGGGGTGTACATCTCAGTAAGGGAAGGAGGTGGGACTGGCCCACATGATCATTGATCCCTGCTGGAGACACCAGCAGGCTCCCAGCCAGATGGTCTCAAATTCCTGAGCTCAAGCAATCCACCCACCTTGGCCTCCCAGAGTGCAGCTGTGAGCCACTGTGCCCGGCCTCAGAACTTGGTTTCTAATATCACGACTGTCCCAAAACATGTGTTTACTTAAGAACAAAAAGCACAGACAATAGTTACAAATACTATTCGTTTTGGAACCATGTCTGATACGTTGGCCCTTGAAATGACACTTACTGTGCCTCATCTGATTTCACCCCTCAACTCAGAAAGCGGTATTGTGATCCCCCCATTTGACAGAGGGGACGTTGATGCCCAAAGACCTGCTGTGACTGAGGTCACGAAGCCAGTCAGTGGTGGGCGAGATTAAATCCTGCCCTTGCTGACCCCCTGCTCTGAGCCTGCGTTCACTCTGCCCGCATCTGCCCCCACCCCCAACACACACACACACACACTCACACGCACTCACCTGTGTGCGCTCAGAGCCTGCAGGGTGCCCTGCAAACTACAGCATCTCCCATTTCCCACTGGACACTCCCGTGTCTGCACGTTTCACTCACTGTCCAGACCAATCAGACCCCGGCGCTCAGCATCAGGAGTAACGCTGGGTGCCGTGGCCACTCTTAGGGGTAAGGTGGTTGTCAGCTCCAAAACAATGGTAGAATAACATCCCAATAGTGACGCGGTGCCAGTCACTCTCAGTGGGGACCTGCCTGACACACCCGTGCCCACCTGCACACACACACCGTGCCCACCTGCACAGACACCAGCCTCACACATCTGTACCCACCTGCACACACACCCGTGCCCACCTGCACAGACACCAGCCTCACACACCCTGCCCACCTGCACAGACACCCGCCTCACACACCGTGCCCACCGGCACACACACACCCGGCCCACCTGCAC